>JAQZBX010008039.1:0-49023 GCA_029593785.1 Cabassous unicinctus | reverse complement strand
CCACAAAGAACTGAATTACGCCAACAGCATCAATGAGCTCGGAGGCAAATTCTTCCCGGTGCCTTCTGATAAGAACCCAACTGGCTAACAACTTGATTTTGTTCTTGTGAGGCTCGGAGCAGAGAAGCTAGTAGAGTCCACCAAAAGACTTCTGACTTAATGAACAATGAGAGAGTACGTTAGCATTCTTTCTTTGGGGACGCTGGCCCTCAACCACTGAGCCACAGCTGCTCCCCTGAGTTGGTTTTTTCGTTTGTTTGCCATTTTGTTTTTTTCAGGAGGCATTGAGGGCCGAACCCGGGACCTCCCATGTGGGAAGCAGGTGCTCAACCACTTGAGCCACATCTGCTCCCCATTTGTGCTCTTTAAGCAGCTAAAGTTATGGTAACTTGTAACAGGTGCAATAGAAAATGAATACATTTAATTACCATGCTCCAGCCATACTTTCTTCCTCACTGTCTCTCAAACAATTCTGGCAGATTCTGGCCTCAGGCCATGCCACTTTCTGTTCCCTCTGACCAGAAAGCTCTTCATGCTGACATCTATCTACATGACTTTCTCTCACACCTCTGCTAGTCTTTGCCCAATTGTTTCTTCTTAATAATGCCTATGCTTACCAGCCAATTTAAGGTTGAAAGTTGCATTCCTCATTTGCCTTCCCTGTTTTATTTCTTTAGCCACGCTCTCTCTCATCTGGCCCCCTATGTATTTTATTTCTTTGCTTGTATCTGTCTCCTCCCACTAGAATATGAGTTCCATAAAGTCAGGGATGCTTGTCTGGCTTGTTTATTGCTGTATTTCCCATGGCAAGAAAAGTGACCAGTAATAAATTTTGTTGAACATTTGATTAAATTAAAACTTTTTTGCAAATGTTGAAAGGGCAGAAGCTTTATCTTACTCATCTTAGCTCCTCCCAACACCCAGTGGGAAGGTTAGCATATATAGAGGACTTAACAGTTTCTTTTATCACCAAATAAATTGAACCAGGACATATTAATATTATCTTAATTTCATGTGTGTGTGTATATATGACATTTATTGAGTTTTTTCTGATTATTTAAGCAATATAGGTTCATTGTAGAAAATTTAGAAAAATATAGAAACATGAACAAAAGAATAAGAACCTTCCACATCATGTATGAATATATCTATAAGTATGAAACCTACTATGCTATATAATTTAGAAGTAAAATAGATAGGCTCTTCTTCCTCATATGATTTTTTTAAACAAATCAAAAGGAGTTTATTTCCATCTATTAGAGACAGCAATATATATTAACCATCTTACCTGAGTGCTGTGTCAAACCTCCTACTCTTTGTCATCATTTAGCCGGTCTTCAGGAGGAAAACATCACCGTGATGATACCTTGATTTGGATAGTTTCCCAGACTGTAACCACGAGTGAATAAATTCCCATTGTTCAAGCTGAACCATTTCATAGAATCTTCTTTAAGCAGCCAAGGAAATTAAAACAGATTGTTGTGTCATGAAAGTGGGGTACTGCTATTGCAAATACCAAAAAATGTGGAAATGGCTTTGGAATTAGGTAATGGATAAGGCTGGAAGAATTGTGAGCTGTTTGATAGAAAAGGCTTAGATTGCTTTGAAGAGACTGTTGATGAAATATGGATGCTAAAGGTACTTCTCATGAGACCTCAGACAGAAATGATCAATGTGTTATTGGAAACTGGAAGAAAGATGATCCTTGTTTTAAGTGGCAGAGAACTTGGGAAAAGTGAGTTCTGATGTCAGATGGATGGCAGGTTTGAAAGTAATGAGTTTAGCTATTTAGCTTAGGAGATTTCCATGCTAAGTGTGAAAAGTGCACCCTGGTTTCCCCTTGCAGCTTAGCACAAAATTTCTCTTGGGATAGATTACACAAGTTTTATAGATACACAATTTCCCTTACCTTTCAGGTGGGATACATCTGAGGTGTGTATTTTCCACCATTTCCAAAGTTCACCAGGGGGTTAAACTTTAGCAGCTCACTTTGGTAGCTGGCTTAATAATGCACTCTTTCTTGACTATAGTCGTTTGGCAATTTGATGGAATTATGAACTCCAAAAATATAATTGGATCATGCTTGTAAACTGATCTGTTAATCTGGGCATGATTAAGTTATGATTAGGGCGTTGACTGGGCCACGTCAGTAGGGCATTGAGCCCCACCCCTTGGTGGGTGGGGGAATCGAATATAAAAGGACAGAGGGAGCGGTTTTGAGTAGCATATTGATGTTGGAGTTTTGATGTTGGAGTGAAGGCCCTGGGATAGAGACAAGCCATTCACCTGAGAGTTCACAGTTGGCCTTGTGGAGAGAAGCAAAGCCTAGAGAGCCTCATAGTCTACAGCTGACCTTGTGGAGGAAACAGAGGCACTGAGCCTGGAGAGAAACGCAGCCCGGGGAAGAGAGGAGCTCAAGAAACATGAACCCTGGCAAACATCGGCAGCTGTCTTGCTCCAACACGTGGCAATGGACTTTAATGAGGGAAGAAACTTAAGCTTTATGGCCTGATAACTGTGGACTTCTACCCCAAATAAATATCCTTTATAAAGACCAACCTATTTCTGGTATTTGCATTAGCACCCCTTCGGCTGACTAATACAATGACTGTCTTCCATTTCCTGTAAGCTGTAAGCATCCCCACTCCTGTCTACATTGATCATAAAAACAACTAGCACTCTGATCATTATTACACAAGTGGCTTCTGGGGGAACTTTCACTAAGATAAATGGTCAAAGTGCTATAAGGCAACTAAAACAGGGTGATTGGATAGAAAGGATGTGAGTGTGTGGTATATGTATATTTTACTTTAGAAAGGTAGTTAAGGATGGCCTCTGTTAGTTGACATTTAATTTGTAACCCTAAAATTTACAGCAGGTGCAAAAACCCAGAGGTTGAAACAGCCATGGTGTACTTGAGATGAGAAATAGGACGGGGTGGCTGAATGTCAGCGAGCAAGAAGTTGCATGGTAAGACAAGAGGTTGAAGAGGTAAGCAGAGCCCATGATGAAGAGTTTTGATTTGATATGAACCAGTAGCCTTGTGGGTGGGGTATTGTTATTATTTCTACTTCACAGATGTAGCAAATGAGGCTAAGAGGGATTGACCTCTCCATAGAAATATAATGAGTGTGTAGTAGTACCAAGACCAAAAACTATTTATCCAGTTCTTCAGATTGCAAAACTTTTTGTGAAAGACAAAATTCACCAGACAATTTAGGGGATTATTTTATTCAGGCTATTGCAATACAGAGACCATCCATTAATGACGAAAATCTCAAAGGAAAGGAAGGGGCCTGGAGTTTTATAGAGATAAGAATACAAGGGAGTCATCTGCAAGTCTTACGGGAGTCATGAGGAAGGATGGAGATAGGTGGGACTTGGAATATCTTGGGTTATTCGAGGGGAGAGCAGGGCTGTGTTTAGCCATTTCCAGCAACACTAAAGGGTAAGAAGATTTCTTAGTTCTTATATTTCCAGGCATACAGGGCCAAGGGAGAATTCAACATTGTTACTTTCTGCTAAAGTAACCATGACTTCATGATATGCATCATGATAAACATTTCATTTCTTTTTGTGTGCATCCTCAACATTATTTTCTTAATGGCAAAATATTTAATATCTGTCTGTGTGCCTGACTCTCACATTCCTGTAATGATTCCACAGCTTCGCTAAACCTGCAGTTACCAGAGAAAATGTGACATTTTCTTGCAGTAGGATTTGAAAACCATCAAGGCCCTAGTCCTCCTGAATTGACCTGGCACCAGGAGCTGTGCTGTTGAAAATAGCACTGCAGGGGTGGCCCCATACACAGAGGTGGAGAAGGACAGGTGGCACCTACTACCATATGGTTCCCAAGGGAGAGAGGGGACCACCAGCTGGTCATACCCTTTGAAGTCCTCAATCTGCCTTAAAAAAAAGGAATCCATTGACAAGTTTACAAAGTTTTTCTAATATACCAATATTGCCGTCTTCAAATACATAACGTTAAAAAACAAATCATTTTACTATCACATCATAGCGATAATTTACTTATTCCTCTTTTGCTTCATTTTCAAATCTCAGTGATGAACCTTTTGGATTTAGTTTCCAAAAGATGGATCAAGCTGTTGGATCCATCTCTATTATTCCACATAGTCTGAGCTGACCCCAGAAAAATATCTGTTTATGGGACAGTTGGCCAATCTCATCACTGTCACCAATAGAGGAACACGAAAATTTAATATCAAATGTTGTTTTCCTCTCTACTTCTTTCTTAGTAAACCCTTAACATCTCTATGTGTTACGAACAAGCATCAGACAACAAATAGGGTATATGTGCGGCTCTGGGTTTCTCAAAGGACAGCATAAGGTAATGCATTACATCATTGATTGATTTGTAATACTTTTTTTTTCACTTTCTTAATTTGTTTTAAGAGTTGAACATGAGGCTGTGAAGAGCTACTTGTACATCAGAAATAAAAGCTTTTTATCTTTGGTTGGTAAAGGGACAAGGGATTTAGATTTTAGTTTAGTCTCACAAATCTCTTAAAGGGAAAAATTTGCAGATTGTATTTAAAATGCAAACTCAAGGCTGGTGTTACCTGGGCAGGTTGGCCTTGAGGGAGCTGCTTTTATCAAGCCACTCACTTCTGCTAACTCTCAGGGAGCTCGTTCTCTTGGTGTCATTTGTAGCCAACTGACTGCTTTTCAAATAAAGTCTATGCCCTGTGAGACCTCCTGACAACACCCTGAGACAGCAGGGAAGATTCTTAACACAAACTGGAGAGCAAAGTAAGGAAAATGAAAAGAACATTAAGCCTTCCTTCCAAACCATCTAAAGTGAAATTCAGGCTGTGAAACAATGCTGCTTCTTCTCCAGTAGGGACTTTATAACCTTTTATTCACAAGAAATTCAATTAAAATGTTCATCTCTCCTGTTTCCAGAAAATTCTAATTTGCATCTTAACTTGCTCTTGCTGTGCCCAAGATTTTCAAATCAAATATTAAAAATGAGCTTGTCAACTCCAGCAGGTTTATGCTAGGGGCTGAATACGTCATGAATTCTCTTTCATTTTGTAGTCTGTTAAGATACACTTATAAATGAAAGTGTAGTGTTCTAAATTGTTGATAGTTTTAATTTTATGAGTTTTAAATTAGACTCTCACTAATCCATTTTATTTCCTGCATATATTTTTACCTAAAGGCCAGATTCATGACCTCAGAATCCAACACAAGCCATTGTGGTGTTTGTCTAATCTCAGAAGTCCAAAAGCTTAATATAAACTTGCTTTCCTCTTTTCTGCTTCTGAAATATTTTAGATCTACTTAACCAACAGTGTCAAGAAAAAGCATCAGAATTAAACATGACTGCTTTTTAATGCAGAAATTCTGACCTTATTTTGCCTTAATAAAATATTCAAGATTGAAATTCAAGTTTGTTTCTTTAAATGTGTATACTTATCAACAATTGATTGCATTATAGTTGATATCCTCTCTGAATTGTTTTCAGTTGCATGTGGGGAAAACAAACCAAAATAACTCATACCAGATTGTCCTGGAATTCAAGGAGTCTGGGGCTCCTTCAGATTCTCTTATCTTTTCTTTGCAAGTAGTTTATAAAATGGTTATCAGAAGCCCTGTACTCTGTATCTTTCAATGTTAGTAATCTCAGTGGAAATAGTCTTTCCAAATAATAATCATTGGAGAAAAGTCCAAATAAAAGCTAAATTAGTCTGGCCTAGATCACATGACCATCCTTGAACCAACTGCTGTGAGGAGGACTCTAAAGAGCCCTGTTTGGCCAGTCCTAAGGCACAGGAATATCCCTGTGGCTCCACAGAACCACAGGAATTAGTTTCTCTCTAGGAAAGAGGAGCTTGGTCACCAGAGAGAGAAGGGGGAAGAAATGCTGACTAGACAAAAACAATGCTAATTACTACACCTTACCTACTATCTACTTTTCTGCTTTTCAGCCTCTCTTCACATCTGACTTTAGATGGTACACTCCTGGATTATAGAATTTATCATTTCATTATAATTATTTCTATATTTCTTACCCTAATCAGACCCAGAGCATCGTGAAGACACAACCCCAATTTTTAAAATTTTCAAATTGTTATTTCTTTTTCAGGGGTCTAATATACTATTTAGCACTTAGCAACTCTTCAATAGATGACCACTAATTATAATAATTATTTAAATGCGCCACTATTCTATTCTACCCACATTTGTTTTGATATATTTTATCTTCTTATCCAGTTGCCTTAGGTTCTTTCTTCTTTTTCCTTAAAATTTTTCTTTCCATTTCATTCTGTTCTCAATTCACTTTTCATTTGGAAAGCCAAATGAGAAAATGTATTTAAGCTTAACAACATGTTTTATTTACAATAGAGACTTCTCTGATTGGGTGTAGGGAGGGAGGATGATCTGTTGGGTCTATTGTTTTTTTAAAGCAGAAATATAACATTTTAATTTTTTTCATTCATGAGGTTAGCTAAATATACTTTTAATCTCTGATCTCTCAAATGAATGAGAATATTTGGTTTGCTATTGGCCTAACGTCTAATGCCCAGTGCTTTTGAGATTACTAATTGCCATTTTTATTTAAAATGGAACTAATTTGAATTGCCTAGTGTTATGGTGCATATTTTGTTCTGGACATTTTGCCTAATTTTCATTTTATTGGCTTTTTATGGGTCACATGTGTAGTTGTTAAATTTGTTATGGGTTCAAAGCCAGTCTAGTCCTAATCGAACCCAATGGGATTGACTATGTGTTTTGGTCATCAGCACTCTAGGTCTTGTCCCAAGCCTTATGGGTCTAGATTAAGATCACTCTGGGTCAGGCACCAGATTGTCAGATATATTCCCAGATTGCCATGAGGAAAGGCTAATCAGTACAGCCACTCTTCTCTGATAAGCTCTCTGTGACTAGACTGGTCTTCCCTCATTCCTGTATTATGCCATGTTTAATTAAGTTATTTATAGTTATTTCTCTCTATAATGTTATTCTAGCTTTTCATTGTCTTATTTTTGTCTTAAGTTCTCCTTCTGCAGAAACACTTTAACTGAACTCTAAAAAATAACTGAGTCTCTCTATCATATCATATATTATCACCTTGTAATTTATTTAACTTTTTATCAGTGATCAAAGTGAGAATTTTTTTTTAATTTTTAATTTTTAAAAAATATTTAGATTACATAAATGTTACATAAAAAATGTGAGGGATTCCTATATGCCCTGCTCCCCAGACCACCCGCATTTACCCCCATTAACAACATCCTTCATTAGTGTGGTACATTCATTGCAACTGATGAACACATTTTGGAACATTGCCACTAAGCATGGGTTATAGTTTACATTGTAGTTTACATTCTCTCCTGCACAATTCTGTAGGTTATAGCACGATATATAATGGTGTGTATCTGTCATTGCAATGTCATTCAGAACAATTGCCAAGTCCCCAAAATGCCCCTGTATTACACCTGTTTTCCCTCTCCCTGACCTCAGATCCTCCAGTGCCCACTGCGTCCATATCAATGATATGAGTAAAATGAGACATTTTTAAAAAATATTTTTTTGTGTTCCTTACTATATTGTAAATTTCATGAAAGCTAAGATCATCTTGTCTTGTTCACTATGGAATACCCAGCCCATATATGGTACATATGGCATAATAAATATTTGTTGACTGAGTGCCTGAAGGAGACTTCAGAACTAACCCAGTTTCCATACTAGAAATAAGTTACACGTTGAAGACCCTTAGGGCTAAGAGGACTTAGGCTTTTTCAAACTATAATTTGTGAGTGAAATAAAAATAAAATCACTAGATTATAAGCTTAATAAGAAAGAACTTGTTGTCTTCCTTATTGCTCTATCCTCTAGGACCTAAAAAACTGTCTGACACATAGTAGGTAGTCAATAAATACTTTTCAATGAAATGAAAGAACCTTACACATGCCTCAAATAATAAAATGTCCTGGCTTTAGGGAAAAGCTCATGAGCCAGTGGTGCCCTCTGGTGACCAGAAGTCATCACTGTAGCCTTTTTCTTATAAAGCCCAAGCAACTACCTTTTGAGCTTCTTTCTTGGGTCTAGCACTTTGTAAAATAATGTAAATAGGGAGTGTTCCAAAGAGATACCCATAAGGAACCCTAATGCAATCCCAGAAGTGTAAGAATAATATCTTCTCTATCTATATCAATTTAAAGTTTTTTAAAGATTTGGAGTATAAAGATGAATAATGCAGGACAATTCCAATGTCCCCCAAAATTCCAATGTCCAATTGTCCTGCATGACATTGCAATGATGGATATAGGCCATTATACATTTTTTCAAAACCTATAAAATTGTGCAGGGCAAAGTATAAACCATAATGAAAACTATAGTTCATGATTAATAGCAATGCTTCAATATATGTTCATCAATTGTAAGAAATATACCACACTAAAGAAAGCTGTTAATGTGGGAAATTGTGGGAGGGGGAGAGGGTGGGGTATATCAGAATCCCCTATATTTTTGATGTAACGTTTATGTAATCTAAAGCTTCTTTGAAAAAAAAAAAGTAATCAATCAATAAATAGTTATTGGACACCAATAGTGTAAAAATAAGATGAGTAATGTGTAGACCCTCCCTCCGAAAGATAAATGCAATACAGGGAAACGTGCTAATACGGACATCTATATGGCACAATGGGACAATAAAGGAAGCAAAGTTATGTCTACATGGTAGGTAGCTTGGTAAGAAAGGTGAAGAAATATTTCATAGAAAAGAAGACAATGGTTCTAGGTTTTAATGAATGAGGGGATGTTTACTATCTGGAGCAGAAATTGAAGAGGACACTCTGAGAAGAGAGAAGAGGTTGAACAGAAGTGGTCATAGTAATGCACTATTATTTAGTGAAACATGTGACATCTTAGTTTGTCACCATCCCAAAGCTCAGTATTCCCTTCAGGAAACAGCAACTCACTAGAGAGGGTGCCATATCTAGAAACTCAACATTGTGACCTCCATTTTTTCTATCAATTTTCCTCTTTTATGACAATTTGTACAAGGAATTACTTACAAATTATTATTTACTAGTCAGATATAACTTCAGAATGATCATTAAAAACGCTGATTGATAGACTATTGATATAATAGTTTTGATAGGGATGTTTCTTAATTTAGAAGATTTAAAAAGTATTCCATTGGGACTTTTTGGTACATCTATGAGGGGTAAACCTGAATGTTAGGATGTTTTTCTTTTTACTGAAGCAAAATCCCTTTCTAATTTCTATTTTTTTTTCTCTGAAAAGTACATAGAACCTATAAAATACCTCATACTTTTGAGTCCTTCAAATAATTGGATGTGTCAATTATGTCTCCCTTTAGACTTATCACCTTCAGAAAATAGGTATGAATGATAAAAAATTATATAAACAATATTTTGCTATCCAAACACTCAACATACAATTTTTAAAGAGATACATGCTTCATTATCTATGTATTATCAAGTCCTTTGATTAGCATAAGTATCTGGTTCATAGTAGGCGTTCAGTGCATCTTTTGTTGAATGAATATTGAATTCATTTTAATTCCTACAGGGCCTGGGCATAGCGATCAGGCATAGCTTCATCAGTAGTGGAATGATTTATCTTAGAATCTGCTGAGGAAATAGGACACATTTGGCACATCAAGAAAAATTTACTCTGGCACAGAGGCAGAAATACATTAAGGAATTCATCCAGCTTCTCCCAAGATTTATAGATTTAGGCTGACATAAAACTCAGTGAGAGCTTGTCAGGGTCTGGATTCAGTAGATGTAGAAAAATAGATCAGGGCAAAGTTATGAGGAACATATTGAGGATCAGGTCAGTTTGTCCACAGCAAAAGAGCTACTGAAATGTTGTACAAACTGATAGTATCAGAGCCCCCAAAACCATTAAAGCAGATACCAAAAAAAAAACAAACACAAAAACATTGTGTTAGTGTTTTCTAGGGAAACAGAAGCATTAGGAGATATCTGTAAATAGTACGAGATTTTATAAAATTATCTCACATGACCATGGAGATGCATAGGTCCAAATACCATAGGGCAGGCTGCAAGCCAGGGACTCCAATGAAGGTCCTCGATGAGTTCCCCAGGAGACACTGGCTGTCTGAAGTAGAGATGGGCATTCTCTCTCTGATTGCTGAAATCAATTCTTCTTTTAAGGCCTTCAACTGATTGGATGAGACCTCACTCATTGCAGAGAACAATCTCTTCAGTTGATATTGCAGATGTAATCGGCCATCTATGCATTCAACTCATTGATGATTAAAATCCATGAAATGCCCTTGTATTACAATTAGCCCAGTGCTTGCTTGAGCAAACAACTGGGCACTAGTACCTGGCCAAGTTGACACATTAGCTTAACAATAATAGCCATCAATATAATTAGACATCTTGAACTGAACATTTCACTTCATTCATTCAAAGATTCCTGTGTCTATTCAACAAAAACATATTAAATGGAAACTAATTGCTAGACTTTATTTTAGGTGCCTAAAAAGAGAAATGATCAAAGCAAACAAAAATTTACCCTTAAGAAGATAATGTTCTACTGGAGGAGACAGATGATGGGACTAAAACAAATAAACACATAAAAAATGTAAGATAGTACTAAGTTCCATAAAGTAAACTAAAGCAGGTTAGGGGAAAGGCAGTGACAGGCCAGGAAATTATTTTAAATAGGATGGTTGGTGAAGTCTTTCTGAGGTGTCATTTGAGTAGAGACCTGGATAAAGGGAAAGAGGGAATCATATGACTATCTGGGGCAAGAATATTTCAGGAGAAGAAACAGTAAGTGCTTTGAGGTAGGAATGATCTTGGTGTGTTCAAGGAAGAGTAAGAAAGTTAGTGGAACTAAGAACAGAATGAGTGATGAAAAGGTTGATGAAGTTGGAGATATTGGCAGGGGCTTTGAGGTTATGGTAAGAGAATTTGGATTTTATTCTGATTATAGGAAGAAGCTGTTGAAGAGTTTTTTTTGTTTGTTTTTTTAAAGATTTATTTATTTATTTATTTATCCCCCCTTGCTGCTTGTGTTTTACTGTGTCCATTCGCTGTGTGTTTCTTCCGTGTCTGCTTATCTCCCCCTTGCTGTGAGGTCCTGCTGCATCAGCCCACCGTGCCGCGCGGGCCGGCCTGCTCTCACAAGGAGGCCCCGGGAAACGAACCCGGGGCCTCCCACATGGTAAACGGGGGCTCTATCGATTGAGCCACACCCGCTTCCTGTTAAAGAGTTTTGAGTGGAGGAAGAGGCACAATGTAATATTCACTTTAGGAATATTATTCTGATGGTGTGGAAAGTGGAAGCAAAAGAAATGTTAGGAAGATTTTGGAATGGCTAGAGATAATGGTGTGCCTGTGGAACAGCAAGAAAGTAAGCAAATAGTTGTATTCAGGATTCATTATGGAGAGAGAGTGAATGGATTTGATAGTGGAATGACTGTGACATGAAGGGAGTCCAAGAAGACTTCAAAGTTTGGTTCTAATTGTGTGAATGGTGTAATTTATGGACATGAAATCACTGAAGAAAGAGCAGATTTTGGACTTTGGTTCTGGACATGTACAGTTTAAAATGCCTAGTATTCATCCAAGTAGAGATGACAGTTGTATATATGAGTCTGGATTTCAGAGGTGGGCAGAAATTGAGCAAAATCAACATATAGATAGTATTTAAAGTCACTTTATGTATATTCCTTATTCAGGTACATAAACTATTTACCTCTACTCCCTATGGTATAGATTAAAATAAATCACTATCTATATACATATTTCAAGTAAATTAAAATGGAGATCCTTGATAACATTACAAAGAGAAATTTCAGAAGAGAGAAGGGGTGCAAAAGAGGTGAGGAAGCAGGGAAGCTCTTTTGAAGAATTCTGTCTAAAGACATGAGAAAAATGAGGTGGGAAAGTGATCTAGGGAAGGTATTTTCTTTTTTTTTTAAGGTGGAGATATAGCATATTTTTATGTTAAAGGTATTATATGGTGGGGAGATAGAAACTGATGGTGCAGGAGATAAAGGGGATTAATATGAGAGTAAAGACCTTGAATAGATCAGAAAGGATTGGCTCCAGAGCTCACATGGAGAAGGTGACTTCAGACAGGAGTAGAGAGAGCTTCTCTCTTATTACACGAGAACAGAGTAGAGTATCTAGGTGGCAGTGCAAAGAGAGGGGCAACTGAGGCCATTCTAATTGTTCTAATTATTCTCAGTAAAATGAAAGTCTAGGTCACCTGTTGAAACTGAAAATGGGTTTGGGGTTTTGAAGGATTGAGGTTTCAGGAGAAACCAGTCCCATGAAGGAGGCAATAATTAAACATTGCATATTAAATGAGAAGCATGTTGAATGTAAGAATCACCAAGTGGAATATTAAGAGAATTAAAATGAAGATGATGTGAGTAGCCCCCATTCTACTCTGCCATTTAACTACCTTGAGGACCTTAGGCAAACCTCTAAACCTCTCTGTGCCTCAGTTTTCTCATCCTCATTAAATTTAGCCTGATCCAACTTTATATTCCTTCTACCATTATCGAACACCCTTAATATTCATCCCCCTACATATTCCCCTGATTTCTTTTGATGTAAATTGGAAAATTATGCAGTTCTTTTGGAGTACAGTGCACCTCCTCATCGATCACACTTTGTACCTCACCTTTTGGGGCCTGTTGTGACTTCAGTCTAGTTATAGGTCTGGAAGAAGAGAGGGCTGATGGGCATGAGTCATGAGAATAAACACAAGTGTCTTGCAAGGCAATTAACTCAAGGCATTACAGTGCGGTTTCATCTGGTAAAACAAGATTAATCTCTTCAGACAGAGAAATAAGGGCTGTTTGCTCAGGAGCAGTAGTTACAGGTTTATCAGGCACAATAGGATTAATCTTTTCAGGTGGAGGTTGGATGGCAGGTTCTTCAGGGCAGACTGATGGTCAGGTGACTGGTTCTTCGGGCAGACCATTATATGGTTATCTTTAAAGGCTCAGCAAAATCTAGGGTTCCAGTATCCCCACCCCCATCATTATCAACCCATATATCCCCGTTCCAATTTTCTGGATCCCATTCCTTTCCAATCAATGCCCTCACTTTAACAGCAGACACCCTGCAAGGTTGGGAATATAGTTTCCGTTGTAATTCTGCTTCTTGCTCAATGAGACTATGGATCTGGTTTTCAGAGACCTTGAGTCTGCAAATACATGAAATAAGATTTTCTTTCAGGGCACACGTAGAAACTTTCACATCCTTCATACGGCAATTAAGTTGCAGATTTGAAGGCTTCAGCTGATCCCTTTCTTTTATAACTATATCCAATGCATTAAGGAACAAACAACCAAGATTATACCTTTTAACTCCATAAAACTCTGTTAAGGTGTCAAAAACATTCTCATCCAGAGCCTTGCCTCTTATAAGCTTTTGAGTAACCCTATCCAATGGTGATTTTTTTTTTGTATCTCTATTGCCAACTCACACCATGAATGATTAGTGCCATTTTGATTATTGGAAATGGAGTCATTAGTGCCTTTGAGTCTAACCAGATTAGAGAACAAAATTTAAAGTCCCCAGAACAAATTTAGAAATCTCAGTCTTAAGATTCTGTTTCTCAAGTATCCTTCCCAGTACTAAAGTTGTATTAGTCAGGGTTCTCTAGGGAAACAGAACCAACAGGATATCTGAAAATATTATGAGATATTTATAAAAATTGTCTTAAGTGACTGTGGGAATACACAAGTCCAAATTCTGTAGAGTACATTGCAAGCCAGGAACTCCAATGTAGGTCCTCAATGAATTCTCTAGGAGAAGCTGGCTGGCTGAAGCAGAAATGGAAATTTTCTCTCTGCTGAAATCATCACTTGTCCTTTTAAAGCCTTCAACTGATTGAATGATATGTCTCTTAGTGTTGAAGGCAATCTTCTCAGTTAGTTGTAGATGTAATCAGCCATAAATTTAATCAACTTATTGATGATTTAAGTCCATGAAATATCCTCATAGTAACAATCGGACCAGTGCTTGCTTAACCAAACAAAAGGACACAATCTTCTGGCCAAGTTAATAAATGAACCTAACCATCACATATACCCAGAAGTGGAATTCCTGGGTTATATGGTAATTCTATTCTTAACTTTCTGGGGAACCATAAAACTGTCTAGTACAGTGGCACATTCCCACTAGCAATGAATAGTGTTCCTGTTTCTTTACATCCACTTCAAAGCAAGTAATTTTCTGTTGTTGTTTTTTATTTTTAATAGTAGCCATTTTAGTGGTGTTAAATGGTATCTCACTGTGGTTTTGATTTGCATTTCCCTAATAGCTAATGTTGTTGAGCAACTTTTCATGAGCTTTTGACCATTTGTATATCTTTTTGTAGAAATGTCTTTTCAAGTCTTTGGCTCATTTTAAAAATTGGGATGTCTTTTTACTGCTGAGTTGTAGGATTTCTTTATATATTCTGAATGTTAAAACCTGAACAGATTGAAGTCTCCAATATTTTCTCCCATTGTGTAGGTTGTCTTTTTACTTTCCTGGTAAATATTTTGATACACAAATGTTTTCATTTTGATGAGGTCCCATTTATCTATTATTTTCTTTTGTTGCTTATGCTTTGGGTATAAAGTCCAAGCAACCATTGCCTAACAAAAAGCCCTGAAGAGGCTACTCTGTTTTCTTCTAGGAGCTTTTTTTTCCCTTTTATCTTTATTAAATACTTTTTAAAATTTTATTTTTTAAAGATACTTAGATTATATAAATGTTACATAAAATTGTAGGGGATTCCCATATGCCCCACTCCCTATCTCTTCCACACATTCCCACATTAACAACATCCTTCATTAGTGTGGTACATTTGTTACAAATTGATGAACATTATATATGACAGCATTGCCACTAAGTGTGGATTATAGTTTACATTATAGTTTAAATTCTCTTCCACACAATTTTATAAGTTATGATGAGATATATAATGACCTGTACCTGTCATTGCAACGTCATTCAGGACAATTCCAATGTCCTGAAAATGTCCCCATATTATACCTATTTTTCCCTCTCCCTCTCCTCAGAACCACCAGTGGCCACTGCCTCCATTCACTGATAAAAGTTCTTCCATTGCTAGAATAACAATAAATATATATTGGAATAACAATAAGTCTACTGTAGTCCTTCATTCATTCCCCAATCCTGAGGATTCTGGGATTGTGATGTCCACTCTGATTCTAATTGAGAGGGGCTTAGATCCCATGGGGCAGATGGATGGGACTATCTTGCTTGCAGTTGTAGACTCTCTTTGTTCCTTGGGATGGTCGTTACCCATCATCATCTCCTTGTTAGCTGTCCTGGGTGAGTCCAGTGAACTGGAGAGTAAGTGTTGCAACTCTATTGAGATTCAGGGCCCAACTGGCACATGGAAAGCCCAAAGATTTAATTCTCTTGGACATAGACCTATCAACTCTAGTACTAACTATAGGTTCGAATAGAAAGGGCAGAAGAGCCATGTGTAGGGAAACCACAACTGAGTCCAACTGTGTCACACTGGGGACCCTAAATTCCAACGTAGGGTCCACTGGCAGGGCGCCAAACTCCTGAGCTCAGTGTCTGCCTATAGTGTCTGGATGTCTCTAGAGCCCTCAGGAGTCCTGCTATTTGAGGCAATATTTACTTAGGCATTCAATGAGATTCTGCTAAGATGTGCATCAGCATAACCTCTGGAATGACCTCCTGACTTACTTTGAAGTCTTTTAGCCTTATAAACTCATTTGTCTTTACCCTTTCCCCCTTTAGTCAAGGTCTTTTTCCAGTTGCATTGCTAGTTGGCTGCTTGGTAGTAATCCCTCAGTGCCAGGGAGGCTCATACCTGAGAATCATATCCCATGCCAGGGTAAAGGTAATGCAATTAAATTTTGAGTTTGGCTTAAAGACCACATTTGAGCAACAAGGAGGCTCTCAGGAGGTAACTCTTAGGCACCCTGTAATACTAGGCTAAGTTTCAATTTCAAAAGTAAAGGTTCATAAGTACAATAATCAATATCAAGATCCTGTCAATGGTCCATCGTCCTTCACTAGTCACTGCCCCTGTACTTGGGGGATACTTGCTGCCCCATTAGAGAATGTGGCAGAGCTCCCCAGGATGGGAATTCGATATTCTTTCAGTTATTGTTTGGATCTCCACCCACCATGATAATGCCCCACAAACACTTGAATTCTTTCATATGACTTATAAGTATGCCCCAGGTGAACGTTCTCCCATGCATCCACAATCACTGAAACCCCACACCAATGATCCACCCTGCCACAGTTGTAACCCTTCTGTGATCCAAAACTTCTTCAAAAATGAAGCCAACATAACTGAATAAAATTAATAAGAAAATGAAATAATGTTTGTTTTAAAAATGACAAATAAAATGCAAAAAGTTAATAAGAATATGAAATAATAAAAAATAATAAACTTAAAAAAATAAAATTTCTAATTATATCTTTCATCACTGTAAGATATGTTGTCTTGTATGTACAGTGACATTTTCTTTCATTTCTTGCCCCAGTGTCTTATTTTTTTCATGTTATCTTCAAAGAAGCTTTAGGTTACAGAAAAGCCATCTACCGAATATAGGGTATTCCCATATACCCAAAATCTTCCCCCTTTCCCCCTTCCGCTCTTAATAACATTGTATATGTAGAAGGTACATTTGTTACAATTAATGTACAAATATTGAAGAATTGTTTTAACCATGGTCAATGATTTACATTATATTTTACATTTGGGACCATACACTTTTATAAATTTTGACAAAATTTAACATGGCCTGTATCCATCATTGCAAGATCATGTAGAACAATTCCAATACCCCAAAAATGTCCTATGTTCCATCTCTTCTATTCTTCCCTCCCCCTCCCGTCAGGACCATGCCAATTACCAAGCTTCACTCCTTGAAGAACAAGATTCATAGTTACTTGCAACAATATTGAAGGACATACTGGCCTGTCCTCACCTATTAGGCACTGCCTATGCTTTCAAGAGACACCCGCCCTTCTATCTGAGAATATAGCAGGACCCCCAGGATGAGAATTCAACATCTTCCCATTCATTGAGTAGGTCTTCACCCACTGATACAATGCATTATGACAGGATGAACACTCACATACTCCCTGGAAGTCTGCCCCAGGTGCACCCTCTCCTAAATGCCCCCCACATCCAACAACCTAAACCAGTAACCCTCCCCTGCTGTATTTGCCAAAAAAAACCACAACAAACCCATTCCCAACGTTGTAGTTTCAACCACATACCCACAAACCACCAGAGTTCATCTGCTCCCTTTCCATGGACAGTGCAAATACCCCCACTCTACTCCCCTCACAGGCCAGCACTGCCCAACCCAATAGCATCACTGCACCACTGTCATGCTCATCCACTGCACAACTACAGCCTTGCACCTTATCATAGATTTTTCCCATAAAGGGATTGGTTCACAAACCTCTACTCCCTTTCTGTCTCCTGTAAACCTATCTTCCAGACCCTAGCTCTCTGAGTCTGCTCAATTTGCTTAATTCATATCAGTGAGGTCATAAAATATTTGTCCTTCAGTGCCTGGCTTGCTTCACTCAACATAAGATCTTCAAGATTCATCCATGTTATCCTGTGTGTTAATGCAGCATTCCTTCTTACACCTGAGTAATTATCCATTGTATGTATATACCACAGTTTGCTTATGCATTCATCTATTGATGGATGTTTGGGTTGTTTCCAACTTTTGGCAATAGTGAATAATGCCACTATGAACATTGATGTGCATATACCTGTTTGTGTCCCTGTTTTCAACTCTTCTTGGGTATGTACCCAAGAAGATGGTATGCTGGATCATATGGCAGTTCTATAGTTAGCTTCCTGAGGAACTGTCAAACTGTCCTCCACAATGGTTGCACCATTCTGCATTCCCACCAGCAGTGGATAAAGGTTCCCATTCCTCCACAACCTCTCCAACACTTGTAGTCTTGTTTTTTAATGGCTGCCAGTCTATTGGGTATAAAATGATATCTCATTGTGGTTTTGATTTGCATTTCCCTAAGAGCTAATGATGTTGAGCATCTTTCCATGTGATTTTTAGCCATTTGTATTTCTTCTTTGGAGAAGTGTCTATTCAAATCACTTGCCCACTTTTAAATTGGGTTGTTTATCTTTTTATTTTTCAATGTGTAAGATTTCTTTACATATGCTGGATATTAGGCCCCTATCAGATATATGGTTACCAAATATTTTCTCCCATTGAATAGGCTGTATTTTCACTTTCTTGACAAACTCCTTTGAGGTGCAAAAGAGGAGACCCCATTTATCTATTTTTTCTTTTGTTGCTCATGCTTTGTGTGTGTTCATGAAACCATTTCCTAATAAAAGATCCTGTTGATGCTTCCCTACATTATCTTCCAAGGTCTTTATGATCTTGCCTCTTATATTTAGATCTTTGATCCATTTTGAGTTAATTTTTGTATAAGGTGTGAAATGGTGTTTTTCTCTCAATATTTTTGCATATGGATATCCAGTTCTCCAAGCACCATTTCTTGAAGAGGCCATTCTCTCCCAAATGAGTTGGCTTGGTGGCCTTGATGAAAATCAATTTACTGTATATGCCAGGATCTATATCAGAATTGTCAGTTTGGTTCCATTGGTCAGTATGTCTATCCTTGTGCCAATACTATGCAGTTTTAACCACTGTAGCTTTGTAGTATGTTTTAAAGTTAGGTAGTATGATTCCTTCAATTTCATTTTTATTTTTCAATATGTCTTTGGCTATTTGGGGTCTCTTGCCCTTCCAGATAAATTTCATAGTATTTCCAATTCATTAAAAAATGCTGTGGTGATTTTTATTGGGATTGCATTAAATCTGTAGATCAGTCTGGGTAAGGTAGACATCTTAATGATGTTTAGTCTTCCTATCCATGAAGAGGAAATATTCTTCTATTCATTTAAGTCTCCTTTGATTTCCTTTAACAGTGTTTTGTAGTTTTCTGCATGTAAGTAATTTACATCTTTAGATAAATTTATTCCTTGGTATTTGATTCTTTTAGTTGCTATTGTAAATGGGATTTTTTTCTTGATTACCTCCTCAGATTGCTTATTGTTGATGTACAGAAATGCTACTGATTTTTGCAAATTGATCTTATAACCTGCAACTTTACTGAACTCACTTATACTTCTCTAGAAGCTTTGTTGTAGATTTCTCAGGGCTTTTGAGGTGTAGGATCATGTCATCTGCAAATAATGAAATTTTTACTTCTTCCTTTCCTATTTGGATGGCTTTCGTATCTTTTTTTGCCCAAGTGCTTGAGCAAGTACTTCTAATGCAATCTTAAATAAGAACAGTGACAGTGAGCATCCTTGTCTTGTTCCAGATTTTAGAGGGTAATCTATTAGGATTTCACCATTGAATATGATGTTAGCTGTTGTGTTTCATATATACCCTTTATCATGCTGAGAAAGTTTCCTTCTATTCCTATCTTTTGAAGTGTTTTTACCAGGAAAATGTGTTGTATTTTGTCAAATGCTTTTTCTCCATCTATAGAGATTATCATGTGATTTTTCTCTTTCAGTCTGTTTATGTGGTGTGTTACATTGATTGATTTTCTTATGTTGATCCATCCTTGCATCCAGGAATGAAACCCACTTGGACATGGTGTATTATTCATTTGATGTGCTGTTGAATGCAATTAGCAAGTATTTTGTTGAGGACTTTAGCATCTAGGTTTATTAGCGAGATTGGTCTATAGTTTTCCTTTTTCATGATGTCTTTGGCTTTGGTATTAGGGGAATGTTGGCATCATAGAATGAGTTAGGCGATGTTCCCTCTACTTCTATTATTTTGGAAGAGTTTAAGCAGGTTTGTGGTTAGTTCTTTCCAGAATGTTTGATAAAATTCACCTGTGAAGCCATCTGGTGCTGGACTCTTCTATTTGGGAGATTTTTGTTGACTAATTCAATCTCATTACTTGTGACTGGTCAATTGAGTTCATCAATTTCTCCTTTTGTCAATGTAGGCTGCTTGTGTGTTTCTAGGAATTTGTCCATTTCCTCTAAATTATTCATCTTGTTGGCATACAATTTTTCAAAGTATCCTCTTATGATACTGTTTATTTCTGTGGTGTCAGTTGTGATATCCCCTTCCTTGTTTCTTATTTTATATATTTGCATCTTCTCTCTCTTTTTCTTTGTTAGTATAGCTAAGGGTTTGTCAATTTTATTAATCTTCTCAAAGAACAAGCTTTTGGTTCTGTTTTTTTTTTCTAGTGCTTTCTTATTTTCAATTCATTTGGTTCTGCTCTAATCTTTGCTATTTCCTTCTTTCTACTTCCTTTGAGATTAGTTTGTTGTTCTATTTCTATTTACTCCAGGTGTGCAGTTAGGTTTTTTATTTTAGCTCTTTCTTCTTTTTAATATAGGCAATTTATGGCTGTGAATATCCCTCTCAGTATAGCTTTTGCTACATCCCATAGGTTTTGATACATTCTGTTGTCATTTTCATGCATTTCAGGGTAGTTAGTGATTTCTTTTGCAATTTCCTCATTGCCCCACTGATTGTCTAATAAAAGTGTGTTGTTTAGCTTTCATATCTTTGTGCCTAATCTTTTTCTCTGCCCCTTACTGATTTCCAGCTTCATTCCATTGTGGTCAGAGAAATTACTTGGTGTAATTTCAATCTTTCTGAATTCACTGAGAGTTGTACTGTGGCCTAGAATGTGGTCGATCCTGGATAATGATCAATGTGCACTTGAGAAAATATATATTTCACTGTATTTGGGTGTAATGTTCTGTATATTTCTAGTAGATCCAGATCCTCTAATTTATTATTCTGTATTATTCAAGGTCTTTGTTTCTTTATTGATTCTCTGTCAAGATGCTCTGTCTAATGGTGATAATGGTGCATTAAAGTATCCCACTATAATTGTAGAGACATCTATTTATCCACTTAGTTTTTCCAATGTTTGCCTCATATATTTTGAGGCACACTGGTTAGGTGCATAAATGATTATGATTGGTCTTTCTTCTTTATAGATGACCCCTTTTATTAATATATAGTGGTCTTCTTTGTCTCTTACAATAGTTTTGCATTTAAAGTCTATTTTGTCCAATATTAGTATAGCTGCTCCCACTCTTTTTGGTTATTGTTTACATGTAAAATTTTTTTCCATCCATTCACTTTCAGCCTCCTTGTGTCCCTGGGTCTAAGATGAGTTTCTTGTAGACAGCATAGAGATGGGTCATATTTCCTTATCCATTCTGCCAATCTGTGTCTCTTGATTGGAGAGTTTAAGCCATTAACATTCAATGTTATTACTTTCAAGAAATTACTTACATTAGGCATATATTATTTAGGTTTATATATTCCATAAGTTTTATTTCTCTTTTTATCTTTTTAGTTATTCTTACACAGTCCTCCAATTCTCTCTTTCCTGTTTTTTTCCTTTTAACTTGCAGAACTCCCTTTAGTATTTCTTGAAGGGCAGGTTACTTATTGATATGCTCTCCTAATTTCTGTTTACCAGTGAATATTTTGAACTTTCTCTTATTTTTGAATGCCAGCTTTTCTAGATAGAGAATTCTTGGCTGGAAGTGTTTTTCTTTTAGCAACTTAACTATGTCATACTACTGCCTTCTTGCTTCCATGGTTTCAGATAAGAAATCAGCACTTAATCTTATCGAGCTTCCCTTGTATGAGATGGATCTCTTTTCTCTCGCTGCTTCCAGTATTCTTTTTGTCTTGAGCACTGGACAATTTGACAAGCATATGTTTTAGGGTCAGCCTGTTAGGATTTATATGTTTGGGGTGCATTGTGCTTCCTGGACATGTACGTAAATGTCCTTCAATAGAGTTGGGAAATTTTCAACCATTAATTCCTCCAACACTCCTTCTGCCCCCTTACCCTATTCTTCTCCCTCTGAGATGCCTATAATGCATATGTTTGCATGTTTCATGTTGTCATCCAAGTCCCTAAGTCCCTGCTGGATTTTTTCTATCTTTTTATCTTTCTTTTCTTACCATCTGTCTGATTTCAGATGTATTGTCTTCCACATCACTGATTCTTTCCTCTGCCTGTTCAGATCTGCTGTTATTTGCTTCCAGTGTATTTTTTATTTCTTGTATTGTGTTATTCATGACCATTATATCCGTAATCTTTATTTTATTTTTTTAATACTTTCTTTGGTATGTTCTTCCAGTGTCATCTTAATATCCTTAATGTCTTCCTTCACTTCATTAAGTTGATTCATGATATTTGTTTGGACATCTCTGATTAGTTGTTCCATGTTCTGTATCTCCTCCTGTTTTTAGTTTGTTCATTAGATTGGGCCATGTCTTCCTGTTTCTTAGTATGGCTTGTAATTTTTTGTTGGTGTCTAGGCATCTTGATGGGTTTATTCAGTTGGTTAGCTTCTCTTTCTATTCCAGGGTTTTATTTTGTTGTTATTTTTGTGTGTGTGGTAAGGTTTCACTTTGATGCTTTATTCCTCTTGTTCTATTTCCTTGTTGTATTCTATGTTCTCTTGGGAAAAAAAAAATAGTACCAGAGAAAAAGAAAGAGATACGAAGTGAAAAAGAATAATGGCAATATTAATTTTTAAAAAAGGAGCCATACGATACTTAGGAAAATAAATAATCAGCATGAGTAAATAATCATAAGAAATACAGAGGAATAAGAATAAAAAGTGAAATAGAAAAAAATGAAACAAGAAAGAAAATAGAGGAAAATATGTAGAATGAATTAAAAGGGCAGAATCATGAGAAGAGAGGAAAAGAAAAAAGAAAAAAAGAAAAAGTAAAAAAAGAAAGAAATAGGGAAAAAAGGGTGAGAGAAATAAAAACAAAAAAATTGAAGACCAGACAAAAAGAAATGGAATGAAAGAAAGCAATAGAAGACAGAAGATAGAATAATGAAGGAAAGAAAAGAAAGAACATAGGTAGAAAAAAATGGTAAAAGAAAAAAGGGGTGAAACAAAAACAGGAACAAGTAAAAAAAAAAAAATAAGGAAAAACAGCCTTCCCTTTTAGGCCTCTACGGAGCTTCTCAGTCTGCCAGTATTCATCAGTCACCCTGCAGCCTGCCCTCTGCAGGTGTTGTACCAGGTTTTTAGTGAGTGAAATAAGGAAAGGGGGAAAAAAAAAAAAAAAGAAACTTAACAACAACAAAAAGATCCAAGAAAGCCTAAAACATAAAGAATATCTATATGTTCCCTCTTACAAAGTATTGGCTAGATGCCTGATAACCTGGTGGATCACTCTCTTGATCACTTCTCTAAGGAGACTTGGGAATCAAACCAGGGACCTCATATATGCAAGGCAGGACTTCCTCCACTGAGCTAAGTTGTCTCCTTAGGTTAATTAGGCTTCAGAAAGCTATCTGCTCCCTTTCCCCCAGGCTTTTTAGACATCTACAGTTTGCTAGAGTCCTGCTGATTAGGTGCCTGTCCCCACCCCCTCTCTAATCTAGTTACTATCTCTCTGGGCAGCTGGGCATGACAGCCTGCCTGAGCAGATTCCCCCCACCCCCCATCAGGTCAGGGTCTTTTCTAAGATTCAAAGGTGGCTCAGCAGCCAAACTCACTACAAAGAAACCATTCTCCACCCTCTGTCAGACCCCTCTTACTCCCAGGGAACACCCCCTCCCAATCCATTGGCAGCAGCAAGCCAGGTGCTCCACCAAGGCTACTTGCCCTGAGGGCAGGGTATATGTGCCATTTCCAGCCACAGGGGTGAGCAACTCATGGTTTTTCTTTGGCTTCTTTATCTTTCCAATACCCTCCTAGAAGACTCAGATCACCTTCCTTTTCTGTATATCTCCAAAGCGGTTCCTTCGTATAGGTCCCTGCCTTCTCTCCGCTTTTTTTTGTCATAGGGTCAGGCTGTGTCTACCTACTTTGGCACCATTTTCCCAGAAGTCCTCCCTCTTCTAGAAGTTTTATAATTCTGGTTCTTATGTTTAGATCTTTGGTCTATTTTGAGTTGATTTTTCTGCATGGTGTGAGGTAGGAGTCAACCTTCATTATTTTGCATATAAACATCTAGTTTTCCCAGTACCATTTATTGAAGAGACTATTCTTTCCCAATCAGGTGGACTTGGCACCTTAGTCAAAAGTCACTTGGCCAAAATTGTGAAGGTTGATTTCTGAACTCCCAGTTTGATTCCATTGGTTTAAATGTTTATGATTTTTTGCACCTTGTGGTTTTGATTACTGTGGCTTTGTAATAAATTTTAAAATTGGGAAGTGTGAGTCCTCTAACTTCATTCTTCTTCTTTAAGACGGCTTTGGCTATTCAGGGCCACAAACCCATCCATATAAATTTGATGATTGACTTTTCCATTTCTGCAAAGTAAACTGTTGGAATTTGATAGGTTTTGCATTGAACCTGTAAATTGCTTTGGGAATAATTGACAACTGAATATTTAGTCTTCCAATCCATGAACATTAAATGTCCTTCCATTTAATAAGTTCTTTGATTTCCTTTAGCAATGTTTTGTAGTTTTCTTTGTACAAGTCCTTTACATCCTTTGTTGAATTTGTTCCTATATTTTTGATTCTTTCAGTTCCTATTGTAAATGGAATTTTTTTTCTTGATTTCTTCTTTCAGTTGGTTTTAGTTTGCCAAAGGGCTACTGATGCAAAGTACCAGAAGTGAGTTGGCTTTTATAAAGGAGATTTATTTAGGGTAAAAGCTTATAGTTCCAAGGCTGTGAAAAGTCCAAACCGAGACACCATAAGAGGTGCTTTCTCTCCAAGGTAAGACACTATTAATCATGTTGTCCAGGCACATGGCAAAGCAAGATGGACACCGATCCCTCCTGAGGCCTGACTTCCTCTTGTGCTGTTCTGTGGGCCCAACCTCTTCGGGACTTTGTGCTTAAGTGATCCTCTAGTCCTCTCTCAGATGGCAGGATCAAAAAGGACACTATGAGATCCTACCACTTCTAAAAATATATGTCCATTAGTTGTTATTGCAGTCTTTCACCTGTTTTTGGAGATCAGAGAAAGGTGTTTCTGGCAGTTCTTTTTGCTTGCTTAAAGCTTCTGTGGGGGTAAAGTGCCCAGAAACTTCACACTCTGCAATCCTAACAGAGGTGGGGTTCACCTCATTGGTTTATCCTTTCTCCTTCATTTTTGAAAGACAGACTTGCCAGATAGAAAATCCTTCATTGGCAATTGTCTTCTTTCAATACTTTAAAATTTTATCTCACTGCTTTCTTGCCTCCATGGTTTCTGATGGGAAATCAGCATTTAATCGTATTGGGACTCCTTTGTACATAACATGCTACTTTTCTGTTGCAGCTTTCAGAACGCTCTTGGCATTAGATGGTTTGACTACTGTGGGTTTAGGTGTGGTTCTCTTAGTTTATTCTGTTTGAGGTTCTTTGGACTTCTCGAATACACATATTCACATCTTTTTTTTAACATTGAGAAGTTAAGTTTTATGCCATTATTTCTTTGAATATTCCTTTTGTCCTTTTCTCTCACTCTTCTTCTCCTAGTACTCTTATAATTCATATATTGGTACACTTGATGGTGTTACACAGGTCCATTAGTCTGTTTGCTTTCTTAAATTTTCTTATCTTTCTGTTCTTCAGCTTGAATCACTTTAACTGTCCTGTCTGCGAGTTCAGTGATTCTTTCTTTTGTCAGTTGCAATATGCTGTTGGAATTCTCTAGGGAAATTTTCCTTTTAGTTATTGTGGTCTTCCACTCCAGTAGTTCTCTTTGGTTCCTTTTTATATTTCCATCTTTTCAATGAGATTCTCATTTTGTTCATTCATATTCATAAGAGGTATTGGTCTGTAGTTTTCTTGTGTTTTCTTTGATTTTTGTATCATTGTAATACTGGCCTAATAAAAATGAATTGGGAAATATTACCTTATCTTCTATTTTTTTGAAGAGATTGTAAATAATTGCATTAATTTCTCTTTAAATGTTTGTTAGAATTCAGCAGTGATGCCATCTTGGCATGAGCTTTACTTTGTGGGCAATTTTTGCCTCATAATTAAATCTCTTTGCTCGTTGTCAGTCTATTTAAAATGCCTATTTCTTCTTGAATCAGTTTCAGGAGTTTGTTTCTCCCTAGGAATATCTACATTTCATTGAATTATCTAATTTGTTGGTATACACTTGTTCATAGTATTCCTTTAAAATCTTTTTTTATTTCTGTAAGTTGGTAGTAATGTCCCCTATGACATTTCTAATAATTTGAGTCTTCTCTCTTTTTATGTTGGTAGATCTAATTAAAGGTTTGCCAATTTTGCTGATCTTTCCAAGGAACCAGTTTTTGGTGGCATTGATTTTCTCTATCCTTTATTCTCTGTTTTATTAAGTGCTTCACAAATCTTTATTATTTCCCTCCTTCTGTTTGATTTAGGTTTAGTTTCTCCTTCTTTTACCAGTTTATTTGGATGAAAGATTAGTTATTGATTTGAGATATTTCTTTTTCTTTTTATAGTTATTTGCAGCTATAAATTTCACTCTAAGCACTGCTTTAGTTGCATTTCCCAAGTTTTGATATATTGTGCCTTCATTTTAATTTATTATTCACCTTAGAGTATTTTTTAAAATTTCCCTTGTGATTTCCCCTTTGACTCACTGGTTATTTAGGAGTGTATTGCTTAATTTCCACATATTTGTAATTTCCTAATTGTTTTCCTGCTATTGATTTCTAATTTCATTACATTTTGGTCAGAGAACATACATTGTATTTCTTCTATCCTTTCAAATTTATTGAGGTTTGTTTTATGGCCTTGTGTATGATGTGTCCTGGAGAATGTTCATGTGTACTTGAGAAGAATGCATATCCTCTTTTGTTGGGTGGAGTATTCTATAAATATCTTTTTATTTTTTAGGAGGTACAGGAGATTGAACCCAGGACCTCATACATGGGAAGCAAGTGCTCAACCACTGAGCTACATCTGCTCCCCAGTCAGAAATTTTTGTTGCTCGTTGTCTGCTCATTGTTTTTGCTCATTATAATTTGCTTATTGTCTGCTCATTGTTTACTCATTGTTTGTTTGTTTTCTTTAGGAGGCACTGGGAACCTAACTCAGGACTTCCCATGTGTGAGGTGGGCACTCAACTGCTTGAACCACATCTGCTCCTGTTTGTTTTGTTTTATTTTTAGGAGGTACCGAGGATCATACCCAGGACCTCATACATGGGAAGCAGGTGCTCAACTATTTGAGCTACTGCTGCTCCCCTAAATATCTTTTAATTCTATTTGGTTTATATATTGTTCAAGTCTTCTTGTTCCTTGTCCTCTGTCTAGTTGTTCTATCCATTATTGAAAGTGAGTTATAGAATTCTACAACTATTAATGTAAAATGATCAATTTCTACCTTCATTTCTGTCAGTTTTGCTTCATGTATTTTGGTGCTATTATATATATATAATGTATATATTTGTAGTTGCTATATTTTCCTGATGGATTGAATCTTTTATCATTATAAAATATCCTTCTTTATTTCTATTAGCATATTTGTTTTAAAGTCTATCTTTTGCTTATATTTTTTTAGCCACGATAGTATTCTTATGGTTTTTGTTCACCTGATATATCTTTTTATTTCCTTTAACTTTCAATTGATTTGTATCTTTCAATCTAAATATATCTTCTTTAGAAAGCATATAGTTGGATCAGGTTTTTTATTCAAGTTGACAATCCTTGCTTTGATATATTGTTTAATTAGTTTACATTTATTGTTTTTTTTTTAATACAATTAGATTTACATCTGCTATTTAACGTTTTATTTATTTTTATATGTATCATGCCTTTTTGCTCATCTATCCCTCTTTTACTACATTCTTACTACATTTTTTTGCATTAAATGTATTATATTATATTAGTATTATAATTTCTTCACTGTTTTTTTTCTCTATATGTTTTAGTTTTTTTAGTGATGGTCTAGATCTTACATACACATCTTAACTGATCAGAATTAGCTAGAAATTTATACTAGCTTAATTCTAGTAATATAAAGAAATGTTACTCTTATAAAGCTCTTTTCCTCCCCTCCTCTTTTGTTGTATGATATCTCTATCTCTATTATCTATCTATCTATCTATCTCTCATCTAGCTATATTAATGTTACAAAGTCAATAATTCATTGATATAATTATTATATTACCATCTGTAGTCACTTCCTTCACTCAATACAGCTTTCTGCCCACCCATCTCTTTG
Organism: Cabassous unicinctus; assembly: GCA_029593785.1. Lineage (NCBI taxonomy): Eukaryota > Metazoa > Chordata > Mammalia > Cingulata > Chlamyphoridae > Cabassous > Cabassous unicinctus. The sequence goes on along the minus strand of JAQZBX010008039.1, from coordinate 20,833 downwards.
TGCTACTATTGCCAGACATATTCTTTTTGCTATTGTTGGAACTTATATTACTTATATGTCACATTTCATCTAAGTCTAACAATAGATTATATACATATTATTTTATACAACTGCTTTTTAAAATCAGTTAAGGAAAGAAAGGAGAAATATATGCATTTATATTGTCTTTTATAATTACATAATTACATTTACTGGTGCTTTTTGATTTTTGTATGGATTTGAATTCCCATCTGGGGTCACTTACTTTCTGCTTTAACAACATCCTTTAGTTTTTTTCAAAGGCAGGTAAACTAGAACCTTAGTTTAACAGACAGCTATGACAAATACTACATAATGGGTATTAAACAGTTAACATTATTGGTTTATAGTTTATAGCCTAGAAGTCAAAAATTAACTTTTGGCAAGGCTTGTTATATTCCCTAGGACTGTGGCATTCTGGTGCTAGTGGCAGGCTATCATTGGGTTCCCTTGGTTTGTATTTCTGATCTTGTCACAAGGTGATGTCCTCTTCCAGGTCCCACTGACTTATAAAGGCCCCAGTAATCTGGATTAAGTCCTACTCTGCTTCAGTTCACCACAGTTTAACTAAAAATAACATCTTTGTATTGTCCTAGTCACCATGGGTTCACACCCACAGAGATATGGATTAAGATTAAGAAAAGGTCTAAATTGGGGTACATAATTCAAACTATAACAACTAGCAACAAATTTTTTAGTTTATGTTTGTCTGGTAAATTCTTTATTTTATCTTCATTTTTGAAAGAACATTGATGTATATGTGATTCTATGTTAGATTTCTTTCTTTTGAGCACTTTGAATGTTATTTCTCTGCTCTCTAGCCTCCCTTGTTTCTGATGAGAAAAGCTGTTAATCTCATTTGGGTTGCCTTATAAATAATGAGTCATTTCCCTCTTGCTGCTTTCAAGATTTTCTCCTTGTCTTTGACTGTCAGCATTTATACTATGATGAATCTGTTTGCAGATCAGTTTTTGTTGAAGTTTGTTTCACTTCCTAGATGTCTGTGTTATTGTGTTTCATTAAATTTGGGAAGGTTTCAGCCATCATTTCTTCTAAAAAATTTTTCTCTTCCTTTTTCCTCTTGCTCCTCTCCTTCTGGTACTCTCATTTGTGAATGTTGGTGTGTTTCATGGAGTCCCACATTTCTCTGAGGGGCTCTTCATTTTTCTTCATTCTTTTCTGTCTCTTTTGTAGCTTGCATAATCTGTATCAATCTATCTTAAAATTCACTTATTCTTTCTTCTGTCAGTTCAAAGCTACTGTTGAACACATCTAATGAATTTTTTTATTTCAGTTGTCATACTTTTCAACTCCACAATTTCCATTTTATTATATGCTGTATATACATTTTCTCTTTTTTATTGATATTCTTTATTTGATGTGACAGTCTTATCAAACCTTCCTTCATTTATTAATCATGCTTTCCTTTAGCTCTGTGAACATGTTTATAATGGATATATATATATTTTTTTTTGTGGGTAAATCTGACATCTGTTCATTCACAGGCAGTTTCCATTGCCTGGGGAACCTGGATATTTTAGATGATAAATTGTAAAAACTGTGGTTTCTGTTCCCCGACCCCCAACCCCAGTGCTTGTTATTGCTATTTGCTTGTTTATTTAGTGACTGGTTAGATTATTTTAGTGAAGTCTTTTCCTCCCCAGCAATGTTAAGTCTCTGATGTTGCTGCTCAGGGAGGCATAGATTTGGGTATGCCAGCAGTCATCCTGGAATGACAGTGGATTTAATAAGGCTCTCTTCCTCTCTTTCTCTAGCCACACCCAGCTGGAGAGCTCCATAAATTGCTGATTGGTTGCTCAATTGTTTTAAAAAATGGTCCGAGGCATAAACTGTTTACAGTCTTATCCAATGAAATTGTGAGTCATTTGAAGAAACAGTTTCTTAGGTCAATGTTTGATATTTGTTCTGACTCAAGTTGGACTCCTCCTAGTCTCTCCTGAGGACTAGCCAGACTACAGTTTAGCCTGTATCTTAAATCTCCTCCCAATTGCTTTTCACAACAAAGTTCACTGTTTTTGAGGGTGTCCCTAGGATACACTTTCTCCAAACTCTGTTGCAAATGAAGTCAGCTCCTTTGGGAAGGATTAGGAGCTGTTTTAGATATGTTTTTTCCCCCAACGCTAAATCTCTGAGCCAAGCCTCTGGACTTAGGAGTGGGGACAATGGCAAGCTTCTCTCCAAGTCACACTCATGGTATAGGAGCACCTGGTGAAGGTGGCTGCTGGCCAGAGGTCCTTTCAGTTTGCTTGTCCCAGTGTGGAACCACATCTTTATGAGCTCAGGCAAGAATGATCAGGGCCAGCCTTCTCAATATGCCGTAATCAAGGCAAAGCTTTTGCTCCTCAAATAGAGTCTGTGTGGCACAAGTTAGTCCCTACTTCTCAACCACACTCACTGGAGTCTCAGCCCCAGGAACAGGGAGGTAAGGGCTGGATGAGAAATGCTGATGCTCTGCTCCTCCAAGGAAGTAATTCCCCTGCTGGAAGTTGGGGGGGGTGGTGTGGGCGAGGGAGTTCTGTTTCCTTTGGTGCAACAAGCACAGATCTGGAGTGGGGTCTCTGCCTCACTGATCTGGAAAGGTGGAGGGAGGCTGTGCTCTTGGTTTAAATACCACAAACTCACCTTTCTTACCAAGTTTTCATAGATGTTCTTGATTAGATGCTTTTTCATGTATTGTTTGCCCTTAGGTCTATTTCTAGACACTTTGAATGATTTTTAAAAAGAATTTTCACCACTTCCAATGGGGAATGGTCAGCAGAAATCCTCATGCTGTCATGCCAGGTGTCAATCTCCTAACCTTCATTTTTGAAGGTTAGTTTTCCTAGATATAAAGATCTTGGTTGAGAGTTTTTTCTTTCAGTACTTTGAGTATGTTGTGCCACTGCTTGCTAGCCTCCATTGTTTCTGTGAAAAGTCTTCCATTAACTGAATTATTTTTCCTTGGTATGTGATGGGTGCATCTTCTCTTGATGCTATCAAGATCTTTTCAATTTATCTGGCTTTCTACAGTTTGACTAGAATGCATCTAAGCTTGGATCTTTGTATTTATCCTAATTTAGGTACATTGAATTTCTTGGATCTGTGGATTGAAGGTTTTTTTTTTAACTAATTTGGGAAGATTTCAGCATTTATTTCTTTAAATATTTTTCTGCTGCATTTTCTCTCTTCTTCTTTTAATCCTATTTCATATATGTTGCTATGTTTGATGTTATCCCACAGTATGCTGTGGCTCTCTTCATTTTTTTCCTTAATCACTTTTCATCTTTTTTTCATAATGAATAATTTCTATTGATCTATCTTTAAGTTTACCAGTTTAGTTCATTCTTCCACGATCCTTTTTCTCAACCTGTTGTTGAGCCCATCTAGTGAATTTATTTTTAAATTTCAGTTATTGCAATTTTTGATTCTAGAATTTCCATTTGGTCCTTTTTCACAGTTTTTATTTCTTTACCAAAACTCCTCAGTTGTTGAATCACTGTCATCTTTATTTCCTTTAGGTTTCTTAACATCGCATTATCTAGTTCTTTGAACATGTTTATAAACTGCTTTAAAGTCTTTGTCAGTCAAATTTGACAGTTGAACTCATTCAGAAACAGTTTGAATTGAATACCTTTTTTTCACCTGAGTATCAGTTATATTTTCCTCTTCCTTTCCACGTCTTATAACTTTTGTTGAACACTGTATAATTTAGATAACATATTGCAGTAACTCTGGCTTCTAATTTTCCCTGTGTACTCGTTAAGGTTTGGTGTTATTTCTTTTTCTTTGTTTCTCTGTTGCTTTTTTAAAGTATTTGACTGAGCTAAGTTTGCAGATTCTGTTTCCCTTTTAAGTATGTGACCACTGATGTCTCTGCTCTGTTTATTTTTATTTTTGTTTTTGTTTGTTTGCTGATCCTCGTTTCCTACAGGTTGCCCCCTGTTTCTACATAACTCAGTGGTGAGAAGTTATATTCAAACACCTTAGGTCTGTAAATTTTCTAACCTTTGCCATGGATATATGTGAGGGTTGGAGAACACATTCCATGTTCGGGCAATTTTCAAGTATGCCTTGATGTTTACTGTCTTCCTTTGCTTCTCACATCTGTGTACATATTCAGCCTCCTGATTAGCCAGATGTATGTGGAGAGCTTGGGACTTATCCTTTCTCCTCTGTGTGTGCTTGCAGATGCAGCCAGGTAAGCATGGTGAGCATATCAAGCCGCTCTATGGCCATCTCATTTCTGTGATATCCCTATCAATTTTTTTTTTTTTTCACTTATTCACCAGCCCATCACTTGCCAAAACTGAAATCACAGTGTCAGGGTAGTAAAGCCTCTGCCCTTCCCTGTTTACTCATTCCCCTGAGAATGCCACTTTCACTGTCAACACCACTGACTGGGTTTGGATCTTTATTCTTTTGTTTCCCTCTGACAGGAAAGCTGCTGATATTTGTGACCTACCCCTCCATTGTTGAACGACTGCACCTTTAGAGCTAGGGGGTAAGGTTTGAGAGCAGGGTCAGGCAAGAATGCTACAGGTTCTCCCCGTTCCAGCTCAATGTTTTGCAGTTTTTCGTGAATAAATGCTGTCAATTTGTCATTTATCTTTTATTGATTTCTTGAACTCTGAAATGTTTGTTTTTAAAAATGTTATCCAGTTTTACAGTTGTTTTCTGGGACAAGGATTGCCAGCCTCTTCACTCGCCTATACCTAAGTCCTGCTTCTCTCTCTCTCTCTCTATATATATATATAATATAATATATATACTTTAAAGGCCAGTAGGGCAGTTAATCAGCTTTGTGTTTTAGACACTTGCCTCTGCTAGCAATGAATGCTGAGGCAGACTGGAGAAAACCTAAAGGTAGGCAGAATAGTTAGGAGGCCATTGCCATGGTCCAGAGAAGAGATAATCTAGTCTAAACCTGGGCAGCCAAATGGAGTGTGTCTGTATGCAAGTGAAGTCTTAGAAGTAGAATCAATGGAACAAGGTTATTGGATTTTGTGTATAAAGAAAAGGGAGGAATGCATATTGCCTTTAGATTTCTACCTTATGTGAATGCACAATCATTATTTTGTTGGTGTAAAATTATTTATTTCCCTTCTGCTTTGTGCCAGGAACTATGCTAAGTATTAACGATACACTGAAAAACAAATAGTAGTGTCTATATCATCAGCTAGCATTTATCAATGTTAGCCATTAAATAAAACTGAGAGACTCATAAATCATAATTATTTTGTTGACATGATTAATTGTGCAGCTTTCATCAGAAATAAAGTTTTTACTCTTCATAGATCTCAAGATACTCATTATGGAATAAGCAAATGGAATGAAATTGTAGGAGATAGTAATGTTTGCTTATTTCCACATGGTGGCACTTTGAAACTCTGAGACTCCTGGTTCTCAGCACTTGACCAAAACCTCAGTGTTGGTATTTGGGAGCAGAATGATTGTGGATGCCTGCATTAATCTTTCAACTATTTTTTCATGTTTTCTTTTTGAGAGAAATAATCACCTTTTCCTTAAATTCTTTGTCAGAAATGCTGTTTGTTTTTTTAAATACATACTGTTTTCCTCCCTTATTTTTACTTTGTATGACTCTAAGAGTATTGCCCAAGGAAGAAATTTGGCATGTGTTAGTTTTTCCCTCTTCCATTAGTTCTTTAATTATTTAGGAAATATAGAGGGGGCAACTGAAAATTTCATACAAGAACTTGAATTTCCTCCATGACCTAAAAAGATTGTAGTTAGTAGAACCCTTTTGAGGAAAATGTACAAAGTTTTAGAGCTTTCTTGGGAAAGTGCAAGGAATTCTCTAAACCTGAATTCTAACCTGGATTAAAAGAAGACTGTCTTTAGACCCTGGCAAAAGTTTTCACTGTCCCTATTAAAAGAAACGTGTCACTAAATAGTTGCTTTCTTTAAATAGGTTTACTCATTTCTAGTCATAATGTGTAGCTAAAAAGGAAAAAATCTATCTTGCTGATACAAAAAAATCTTCATCATCATCTCATCAGTTTTAAAAAGAGAGTATGTTTTAATTGTTATTTTCTAGACTCTGCTTTGGTAAATGTTAGTGCTGTGAAATTCTTTTTTACTGTATAATTGATGCACGGTTACTTGCAGAAACACCTACTATGATCTCTACAATTTAGCAATCTTTTCTGCCCTGTAACTAATTTTCAAATGTAAAATACATGGTGTAGGGGAGTGATGTAGTTCAGCTGAATGCTTGCTTCCCTTGTATGAGGTTCTGGGTTCAATCTCTGATACCTCCTAAATGGTATATATTAAATTTTTCTAATATTTATTTATACTGCCTTTCCTCTCTTCTCCTGACTTCAAAAGTATTGGAAAAGAAATGAGAGCTTTTTTACTTAATTGAGTCTTTCGCATGTCCCTTCTTCAGAATTTTGAGTGAGTGTGGAAGCTGTTGAAAGTAATTTTATCATGTTCACTTTTAAAAATATGAAGAAATTAATTTACAAAACCTTAGAGTGAAAATTCTGTGATTTGGTTTTTTTATATGATTTATTACAAATTAGTGAGACAAATTTTTAAACAAAAATACTCATGGTTATCTCTCCAGATGCTTTTTCCTCATTTGAACAACCTCCTATGTATTTATTAAAACAATGCTAAAACTGCCCAAAACATGGTTGGCACTCTTTTGGAATTTCTTCAAATTCTAGAGCACATTTTTTAGGAAATCTTCAAACACAGAAAATCTATGAGAATGAATTTAACTTTTAGATTGCATCATATTCTTTCATAGTCAAATATGGCAATCAAGATGTATTAGTTCTTCCATACCCTATTCTTAGTCCCATTTTTCCTATATACTTCTGTTATTTTTATTTTATTTTTATGATGTTTTTCATATGTTGTAATATAGTAATATAATTTTTATTTTTATCTAGCTTCTCTGATACTCTACTAGATAGTAAACATTTTGAAGCCATTACCCTATTTAATTAAAAATTTCCTACAGCTCCCCAAAACATTTTGAATACATTCAGATGAATCATGTATTCTTTAGATTTGCATTAATCTGTACTATAGCCCTCCATGTATGAAATACAATTGTTAACATGAGATGTCCCAACCATTATCACCATCCTGAAGTTTCCTTTGCTTCTCTAAGGTATGCCATTTTTTCAGTAACTCATATCTTCCATTTTTCCTCATTTGTTTTGGTAGGGCTTCCTCAAGGAACTTCTCAGGAAAGGATGCATGGGAGGTAAATTTGTCTAGAACATGCATGCCTGAAACATCTTTATTTTACTCTCAGAACATTTAGTTTTCATCTGATATCTTTTTATCTTCCTTTGCAGGTAACCCCCTTCTCTCTCTCTCGCTTCAAAAGTTCATAGAATTTTGTGTTGTAACACATTTTTCTTACTTTTTTACAAGTGCTTTGAGATGTGTCTGTTTTTCTTCCATTTTATGAATTTTTTTGGCTCTTTCAAACTGAAAATTCATATTCTTCAATTATTGGAAATATTTCTGAAACATCTTTTAATGATTTTGTGCTGCCTGTTTTTCTGTTCTTTATTTCTGGTACCTCTATGACTTTCTGGTCCTCATCTTTCTTTTTTTTCTCCTCTTTCCCATCTTTTCATCTTTTGCTCTATTATCTGGCAGTTTTCCCCAACTTTATCCTTTAAATCTTCTACTGAATCTTTCTTTTCTACCTTTATGTTTTGAATACTCAAGAATTCTCTTTTCTTCTCCACATTTACTTTTTTTCTTTAACAATTTTATTCTCTTCTCCAACATTCTGTTATTTATCTGAGATATTGTTGGTAGTTTATTTCTTTTTGGTTTTCTTCTCCTAGCTTAGTATCTGTTAGTTCCCTTTGAATGGCTTTTTTATGTTAGTTTGTTGTGTTCCCTATGCTTCATATTAGAAGTTTCCCTTTTATATCACTCTTGCTTGTTCATTTATCCTTAAAGGAAGGACACTAAAATATGGTTGGAAGTTCTAAGCATGTGGGAGCTTGTCACTGTCATCTTTATTTGAAAGTGACCTGACTGGGCTGTTTTGCTGGATACAATATCGATGCTAACAGTTTTATACACACATACACATTTATCACACATATGCTGTTGTTGGTATCATACCATTCTGATCTTGCATTCATAGTAACATTATGTTATGAGAATTTTGTAACATTATTCAAATATTATTTGGAAATATGGTGGTTAATGGCTCTATATTATTTCACGATTTGAACTAGATATATGTGTTTTCACAGATGGGGTCAGGTGAAGAGGATGGCAAAATCATCTGTAGCATCCTTCCAAGCCCTCACTTCTCTTACTAAACTTGCCACGTTCTAACAAGGCTCTCATCAGACATCACTAAGGCAATATTGCCAATGCCACTCAGTCCTTCTTCCCAATTCATATCAATCAAAGTAGAGCCAGGTGTCAAGCATCAATTGAAGAGATATAATGAGGTCTAAACAATCAAACAAACAAACAAACAATAAAAACAAATTATGAGATCAGAAACTGAAAAAGAAATAGTTTGGGAATAAATTTTAAAGCAGACTAGGGTGAGCTCTTAGAACAAAGAGCATTAACAATTGGAGGGTTTTAGAACTCTTCCTTTTAAAAGTTAATGTTTTAATTTGAGCTAATTTGGAGTACTAAATAAGAACATAGATTTACAGTCAGACAAACTGAGTTCAAGTTCCAACTCTGTCACTTGCTACCTGTATGTCAAACAATTTATTTAACCACTAAGACACCATTTCCTCAATTATTAAGTGAGGATTAAATAGTACCCATTTCATAAAATTAATGTGAGAATTAAATAAGATGAGGAATTTAAATTTTGCTTAGTATAGTACTCAACACAATTATTTTCTCAATGAATGTTAAGTTTTGTTATTACAAATGAATAAATACATGCTTATTCTAGACAATGGGAAGAATACAGGGAAGTATAAAGGAAAAAAGATTCATATGATCTAGGGGTAACCAGAAATCACTAACCTACAAATAGAAAATTAGGTTTTCTTTTTTCTTTTTTCTCTTTGGTTGGTCAGAGTTTTCAGAGAAGGACCTTTCAAGTATGGGGAGAGGGAAGCTGACATTCTTCTGGGAGACTCATAGGGCAAGACAGCTGGGAGTGTCATCGTTCAGTGTAATTGTTCATTTCCATTTCATTTCTTTCAGCGTGGGAATCCTGATCGCAACTTTGACTGGCATCCTTCAGTTAAGAAATCTTTATTTATCTTCTCTATGGAATAAAATCCCAGTCTTCCAGAGATGGATCAGCAGTCATCCAGGTACACAGAGTAGGAAAATCTACCTGGGATCCAATTGATTTTTGATCAGCTTTATTCTGAACTTTGATTAGAATGTCAGCAAATATTGTGAAAGAGCTCAAGGATAGATGACCAGTATTGTCCATTTTATAACCTCTTCTCATCAGCACATCTGTACCTGTTCTTTTCCACAGCCCAGACTTCATGCCTTCACCAGATTGCCCAAGCAATCGATGCATTCCCATTCTGGGGCAGATTCCCATGGAACTTTTCCTTCTTCTGAACAAACAACACAAACAAATGATTCTCAGTTATATAATTTATATATAATAAATGAATCCATTTATCCATTATGTTTATTATTGATTAGATACTTTTTATAACATGAGGGATTCAGGTACAAGGTTGCTGAACTTCAATAACATTTGCCAGTGAAGACTGAGCAGAAGCAAAAATTGTGGAAAGGGCAGTTGCTAGTCTCCCTTCAGCTGTGAGTAGTCCAATTATGTGCAAAGGATGAGACAAACTCAAGCAGAGTTCAGGTTAGCATTTGATGTGATGAAATTGATGAGTGACAATGTGCAGCAGAACTGTAGGCATCCAACCCATACAACGAGGCATGGCAAAAGGGAAATTGCAGATGGCACCACTGTGGATCCAGGTATTTTATCCATTTTACAGTAGGACAGCTGCCAAGAAATGGAATGCATGTGGCATTCGGAGAAGTCATTAACTGTTAGGCTGTGTGTCAGAGCTTCATCCACACAAATGCAGAGTAGAATGAGGCTTTATTTCTACTAGACATGGATTAGAAGGCAAGGGTAGAGTACAGGAAATGTGGCATCTTATAGATTCTATGGTATCCAGAGAACCTCTCTGGCACTGTAAGGAAATTAGCTATAAGACCATTTCTAAACGCTGCCGAATGTTTCTCAGAGTGTAGTCCTTGAACAACTCAGACTAGAATCATACAATAATGTCCTATACAGATACATTCTTTGTTCTTTTTATTGTAGTTCTGTAGATAGATCATGGATTGATTCCTTCACAGAAGGCAATGCAGGCATGACAACCAGTTGTAGAGAATTTGAATTTCTGTGTTATATTGGGAGGAAGGTATCATCATACACTCTTTTATTTGAATAAAATGAATTGGCTATAACAAAAGTACCATTTAAAGCTATATAATCATACAAATATTCCTTAAAACTTTTGATGAATGCAACCTCATGTAAAAGATCCACCTTTATTTTCAGTGAAGCTACTATTTTTATAATAAAGAAACAAAATTATTTGCAAAGAAAATTAGTTGCAAGTTACCTAAAAACTCAGCAAGTTGCTGTAACTTGTTGATTTTCACTGAAGTCTAAAATTAGGCGGTGCTTTGAAAAGATATGAAAGCATACTCTAGCTTGTTTTTCCCCCAAAAGTGGTTTAGATATTGAGTTACTTTCTTGATTCTAAATTAATGATGAGGCAATGACTTGCAAGAGTTTTGAAAATGGGAAATTGTGGGGTTTTTTTCATTATAAAGAGAAAGCACCAATGTCTGTGCAGCAGAACATCACTCAATTAGTTTCAGTCTAAATGATTTCTTCATTTGAGAATTCAATATGATAAAAGAGTCAGCAAAATTCCCTTCAGCCTAAGATTTATGCTGAGAAATATGATACTCTTTTTAAAAATAAGTTTTATTAACATTTTCAAGGTTGTAGCCATTAAAATAAATGTAAAAATTCCCAACCCAGAAATGAAAATTAGATGCCTGCTGACTTCTCATATTAAAACACATATAAATAATGATGTAATGTTAAAAAAATAATAATATCCAGCATCTTACCAATGATAACACTTTGAAAACCAAATATTCAGTTGTTTTATTCCCCTCTGTGTAGTTAACTTGAATTGATAAAAATACGATTTGGGACCAGAAAAATGTGTTTTCTAAAACTGTTGGAAAATAATCAGGCAAAGCTGCATCTATGTAATGGAATAATATTCAGTGATTAAAGAGAATAATGTTTGCTTATTTTTATTTACATGAAAATATGCTCAAGTCATATTTTTGAGTAAAGAAAAGGTTGTAAAATAATGTGTGTACAATCTTATTTTTGTAAAATAATGCTTAGGCTTCAGTGTAAATATATTTGTCTTTAAGAACAGTCACTAAAATGTTAATTGTGGTAAGCATAGGTAATGGGATTTTAGGAAATTATACTTTTCTCTTTATGCTTTTCTGTATTTGGTGTATTTTCAATACTTAAGACTCCTAAAATAAGCACTAGAAAGCAAAGTTTACATAAATGAACAAAGAAAACAACCAAATAAACAAACAAATCTCAAATCCTCATCTTTCAAAAAATCAAAAGAGGTCAGTATACTTCATGAAAGATTCCTCCTCTAGAGGCAGTGGCATCTTCTCAACCCCAAAGTGTAAGCTTGGATGAGGAAATTACTCTTGCAGTTTCCACCCTTCTCATTTCAGCATGTAAGTGACCCCACAGCAGTAAACTAAGCCTAAATTTCAGGGGAGCTTCTTAGGACAATTTCTTAGGAAGCATCTAGAAACTTGTACCATTAGGATCTTCCCAATCTTCTCAACAGCCAGAAAAAAAAAAATGGCTTGTTATATAAATGAAATCAACATGATATTTAGCAAACATTTCTTTTGCTTTGAGTTAGTTGGAAAGAGTTAATTTATCAGAGCTGGAGGCATGCACTGGTCTCATTCAATAGATTACTCCTTCTCAGCATGTCTAACCTTCTTGATCAGCTATAATTTAAGGAGAATGGATTTAAAAGAATGTCAAGTATTTCATTTTCCTCTCGTTAGAGGAAACTCTTTTACCTATGCCTGAAAGTAATATTTTCAGGACTGTGGAGCAAAAGTACAAACGGAGACCCATAAATTATATGTCTAAATGATTAGAAGTTATAAATCCATCTAATAAACTATTAAGTAAAATATGTGCTGGCCTCCTTCTTTGGCATTACAATCTGAAAGTCCATGTTTGAATTTAGAAGTTTTGGACTCTTGGGCTGGCAATCTGCCCCGTTCTTTTCCCACTCCATTTCACCACAGGGAGTGACCTTGAACATAAGCCTGTAGCAATAATAGGCCACAGGTTCAAGCTTTGTCCACACCTGTGACCAGCTGCACCTTGGCCATGCCTCTGAGGTAGGGATGCACATGTTGGTGGTGCTGTCAGCTCTGGGGAGGAGGCTGACACATACCTTGTGTGTGGATTGGAGAGTTGTTATAAAAGAGAATTCCAGGGTCCTGGGACTAGAAGTGAGGGGTGGTGAAGGCTTTAGGTGGCCACCTCCCATTGACTCCACGAGATTTCCTGCCATGGGGTGGGGGCACAGGGAGAGGTGGACCTGAGGATGCAACATCCACATCCCCTGTCCTGAAAGGGCTTGCAAACCCCCTCTGTAAGCCCTTCCAGGGATTGCCTCAACTGCAAAGAGCCACCTAGTCCAAGGTTATTTCTCCTCTGGGCAGCATGTAATGGCTGATTCCACGTGGAATATAAAGTCTCAATGGATGATAACGTTGATTTAAGTTCCAGAGATCCCTTTAGGGTTGACTGAGGCTGTCCTGGAACTAGAATTACAAACTGATTTCCCTTCTGTCCAATCTTGTTTCTCTCTGCTCCCTTCCACAGATGTAGATACCAAGGCTTTCCCTAATAAATCTTCCCCACACTAAGCTTTGTCTCAGAAATCATTTCCCAGACAACCTAACCTGCATTACTCAACATGGCAAATCTCCTTGAAGTTCAGACACAGGGCAGGGACCTCCTTGCTTGGGCCTCAGGATCCTGCTTAACCCATTTATCTTAGGTGTCATGCCTAAGAATCATCTGGTGAGATGCTTAATTATCATCTGGTGAGATGCTTAATTATGCCTGCATCATGAGCTCGCCTCGCAGAGGTCCTGATTTCTTAGAAGTGGTATGCAGCTGGTAAATCTGAATTTTGAACTAATATACCATATGATTTTGATGCAGTTGGTTATCAGACTCAACTTGAGTGACTTTTCACTGTAGTAAAAATACACTAAATAAAGAATATTATTGAAATCCTATGCTACTAAGATATAAAAGGGAGAAAGGTGTTCTCTCCCTCCCAGAACAAATAGTCTTATCCATCACCACAGTGAAGAAGTTATTTCCAGACATTCCTAGAGAGAGACCCAGAGGAAAGCTGCAATTCCAGCATTTGCACAGATCTAAAAAGCAGGAAATAGGATAGACATAGCTAGACGTAAAGATACATATTTGATGAAAATATGCACTTTAATGACTGATCTTTACAAACTGAGGAAATTACAAGAGACCAAGCTATATGATCCTGACATAGGGACCGTCACCAGACCCAAAGCTCAATGAACAACACAGAAACAAATGAGCGCTGATAACGAGGAAGTGCATGGACCCAGAACAGAAATAATTGCTTCACTGCTCATTGCTATGAGCTTTTCCCAACCTCTCAAGTGATGAAAGTGTACAAGAGGTTTCTAATTCAATTTGCATATTATTTTGTGGTCTGTTTCAAATAGATTTATAATAAAGTTTATGGTTTCCTAAATTGAATATGGTTCATTCTGTAATGTGAGTTCAATAATATTCAGCTAATTCTTTTACCTAAAGAATAATATCTGGATTGGACTGAAGTTACTTGTGCCCAGGGTGGGCAGAGCTGGCAAGTAGAACCAATTCCAGAATGAATGCCCAAATATGGCTCTCCACAGTTTGGGGTGAGACACCTATTTCAAAAAGTAGTGTTTTGAAAAAGGATAATGATGATATTGTTCAATGCTATTAAGGTCAATATTTTGGGCATTTAATACTTTTAAAAGAAATGCTGGGTAATGAATGATTAGGCTAATTAGCTTATAGAGTGAAGGAAAACACTGGTTGCCAAAATCATCAGAGAAAATGATATCACCCTGCATAAACTAACAATAGTAGGACCTAAGTGAGTCTGTATAAATATAAGACTAGCATATAATGTATACGTATATGCATTAATATATATGAATTTGTAATTAACATTAATTTATAATATATATTGTAAGAGGCATGCAATTTAAATAATTTCTCTTTTTATCTTTTATTTTCTTACTCCCTCTTAGGATTATGGCACTTGATTTTGGAACGAATTCTGTTCTTACACCTTGTTTGACTTTTACTGATTCATTTTCTACATGAACAATAGTCATTACACATCAAGAGATACAGTAATCTAACCATATTCTTAAAATGTTGCTAATTGTTACATTGGGCTATAGAAATTCCATCTTTAAATGACATAAGTAGAGGGAAAATATTGAAGGAAATACGTTAATATAAATAAAACTCTGATTAGTGCTTTCTGTGAGCATTTTAAAGGTAAATAAAAAATGTAAGTATTGTATTATCTGATTAATTTTCTCCAGGTCAATGAGAAAACAATCTTTTACTTTTTTGATATCATTTACTTGAAAATTTATGAAATTGAAAATGTATAGATCCTTTCAGGAAGATTTTCCATTTGCAGATAATTTAGAGTTTGTTTCCTAGGTGACAGTTCTTCAAAAAGGAGTTCATGTTGAAACCTTATTAGAGAAACGCTGAAGATAATACTGGTAGAGGCACAGATTTATTACTTCAGGAGAACAATAGGCTACATAATTTTCAAACCGACTATAGTTTTCCTCTGAGATGTAGGGATGCACTTGGCCTTTAATATATTGTTTCAATTGGAAAATCTTCCTATTTGAAACCTAGAGGTAGATGACTTTGACATATTTAGAATTATGAGGTCTGCCTACAATGAAGCACATTTTGTTCAAATGATTTAAATTCTCTGTGCAAAGCACAATGTGAAACAACAGGGATACCAAGAAGATGAATAATAATTATTTGCAAGGAGCTTAAACTTTAACAGAGGGCACCTACCTTAAAGCAATACACAAGACAGTATGGACTACATGTCTCTTATGCTGTATAAAGGGGGTGGTTAATAAGTGCAGTAGGAAATCAGTACCGAGAGATATCACTACAGGTTTGCTATGTCAAAAACAGGTTCTCTCCTCATTTGGACACTGAAGTAGAAGAATCAATTCAAGTCAGCAGACATTCATGCACAGTCACTGGCAAATTCAAACTGAAATGAAACTGAAACTATTTCTATATGTCAGACACTGTTCTTTGTGCTTAAAAGAAGCAATTTTACTTAAAGAGGTGGATGTTAGCTCTGATTTGAAAATGAGGAAACTTGAAGATTATAAGGGTTGAAGAAATGTGTTCAAGGACAAGTAGAAGTAAAGAGAGATAGAAGTGATGTCCGGTTCAGAATTTTTCCAAAGTCTTGCATTTTCTACAACACCATCATCTCGGCCCTTGAGGATACAGGCAGAATGGTCTGAGCCATCAGAAAAATGTGACCTGTGTGACACAAAATTAATGTGGAATATTGGCTGAAGTAGCATGTTCATGATGACAAGAACTGAGATGTAAACAGAAAGAGAACTTGGGCAAATTTGAGAAGTTGATTTTTATTTTTTAAGCAATTAATTAATGACCAATTTATTATTGTCTAGACATTTGACTGAATTTAACTATTCTTCAAATAATTCTTGGAATTAAAGCTTAAACCCTTTCTTCATTTCTATTTATGATTTTGAATATTGCTAAAAGTTCAAAATGTTTTATAAAGTAATACTGTTTAAATATTAATTTCCCTTTTTTCCATTTGTTATTGATTTCCAACTTCATTCCATTATGATCAGAAAAAAAGTATTTTGTATTATTTCAGTCTTTTTACATTTATTGAGACCTGTCTTGTGACCCAACATATGGTCTATCCTGAAGAAGGATCCATGAGCACTTGAAAAGAATGTATATCCTGCTGTTTTGAGGTATAATGCTCTATAAATGTCTGTTAGGTCTACTTCATTTATCAAATTATTTAAGCTCTCTGTTTCCTTATTTATCCTCTGTCCAGATGTTCTATCAAATGCCAAGAGTGGTGTATTGAAGTTTCCAACATTTATTTTTCCCTTCAGTTTTGCCAGTGTGTGCCTCATGTACCTTTGGGCACTAAGGTGTTAGGTGTATAAATATTTATTATAGTTATTTCTTCTTGGTGAATTGCCCTTTTTATTAATATATAATGACCTTCTTCATGTATTATTGCATTTAAAATCCATTTTGTCCAATATCAGTACCACCACACCAGATCTTTTTTAATTACTATTTGCATGGAATACCTTTTTCAGCCTTTCACTTTCAACCAGTTTGTGCCCTCACTTCTGAGGTAGTCTCTTGTAGACAACATATAGATGGCTCATTTTTTTTTTTTTTATCCATTCTGTCAGTCTATGTCTTTTGATTGGGGAATTCAATCCTTTAATGTTCAATGTTATTACTGTAAATGTAAAATTACTTATATCATCCATTTTTTCCTTTGGCTTTCCATTGTCACATCTTACTATTGCCTGTCTTTTTACCCTTTAAGTTACCCTTACTTATAATCTTCATTTCTACACTCTTCTCTAAGTCTCTCACCTTTGTTTTTCCTTTCATGCTGTAGCACTGCCTTTAGTATCTCTTGTAAATCTGGTCATTTGGTAACATACTCTCAGTTTTTGTTTGTCTGTGGAGACTTTAAACTTACAATCATTTTTTAAAAGATTTGTTTTACTTATTTATTCCCCCTCTCCTTGTTGTTTGTGCTCACTGTCTGCTCTCTTTGTCCATTCATCGTGTGATCTCTGTGTCTGCTCTATTCTGTTTAGGAGGCACTGGGAACTGAACCTGTGACCTTCCAAGTGGGAGAGAGGTACTCAATCCCATGAGCCACCTCTGCTCCCTGCTTTGTTGTGTCTCTCATTGAGTTTACTCTTTGTGTCTCCTTGTTGCATCATCTTGTTGTGTCAGATTGCCATGCTAGCCCATAGTGCAAGCTTGCTGTCTTGCTCGTCTTCTCCAGGAGGCACCAGGAATTGAACCTGGGACTTCCCAAGTGGTAGGCAGGAGCTCAATCACTTGAGCCACATTCACTTTCCTTACAATCATTTATGAATGGCAGTTTTGCTGGATAAAGAGCTCTTGGCTGGCAGTTTTTACCCTTACTAATAATCTTTTCTATCCTCTTCTCCAAGTCTCTTACCCTGGTTTATCTGGTCTTTGGGAAATACTCTCTCAGTTTTCATTCGTTTATGGAGACTTTCAACTTACAATCAATTTTGAAGGTTAGTTTTGCTGGATAAAGACCTCTTGGCTGGCAGATTTTCTCTTTCAGTACCTTAAATACATCATACTACTTTCTTTTCACCTCCATTGTTTCTGATAAGAGATCAGCACTTAATACTATTGAGGTTCTCTTGTATGTGGTGAATTGCTTTTCTCTTGCTGCTTTCAGAATCCTCTTTTTATCTCCGGTATTTGTCATTCTGAATAGTAGGTGCCTTGGAGTAGGTCTATATGGATTTATTTTCTTTGGGATGTGTTGTCCTTCTTGGACATCAATATTTGCCTTTCATAAGGGTTGGGAAGTTTTTGGTCATTATTTCTTCAAATATTCTTTATTCTTTCTTCCCATTTTCTGCTCTCTTCCCCTTTTGGGACACCAATAACATGTTTGTTTGTGTTTCATGTTCTCATGAAATTTCCTTAGAATTTATTCCATTTTTCTATTCTCCTGTCTTTTCAAGTTCAGATGTTCCATCCTCAATTTCACTAATTCTGTCCCCCATCAATTCAAATCTGCTGTTATATGCATTTAATGTATTTACAATCTCATCCATTGTGTCTTTTATTCCCATAAACTCTGTTACTTTTCTTTGCAGGATTTCACCAAGTGTCTTCTTATCTTTTTAATACCCTTTCTCTCTTTAGTCATATTTTCCTTCAGCTCCTTGAATTGATTTGGGAGATATGTGTGATTATCATTGGTTAGTTGTCTTAAATTCTGTGTCTCATCAAAATTTTTGGTTTGTTCCTATGGCTTGTCCATATTTTCCTGGTTCTTAGTATGGATTGTCATTTTTTGCTGATGTCTAGGATCTGAATAAGTTGGTGAATTTTCTCTGACAGTCAATTTCTCTCTCTTGCCTAGTGGTTTTGTTTCACAGCTCTTCTTTGATTTTTGGTTCAATTTATTCTGAGTCTTTAAAATTGCCAAGCTTAAGTTATTAAAATTGGGCCAGGGACTCATTAATGGGGTGTAGACAAGATCAAGGGGACTGAGGCAAGAGATACCTAAAAGTGCTTTTTCTCCTTGCAGTTTCCTGGGTGACCTACAGATGGCACTTGTCAGAGAATCTTTCCACAGAGGTGATTCAACTTCCACTTGCCCATGATTCTGGCCTCGCCAGAGGTAACATTCAAAGCAAACTCTGCTGGCCAAATTTACTGAAGGGAAGCCACTCTCCACCCTACACCTCACCCTCCCTTTTCCTAGGAAGGAAGATGTTTGTTCCCTTCTCAGTTGGCATCAGTGAGACATGGGTGTTTTCCCAGGCTGTTCACTTTGAGGGTGCAGAATGGATGTCATTCTCAGCAGCAGCTAATAACTCATGCTTTTCATTTTAGCTTCTTCATCTCTCTGTACTTTACCTTCCTGGGGGGTGTGCAGAGCCCCAAAAGAGGTCCCTTGAACAGCTTTTTGCTCTTCCTCCATTGTTTTTGTAAGAGTTAAGTACTGCCTACCTATTCTGATGCCATCTTCCCAGAAGTCTAAAATATTAATTTAATTTACTTTTTTCAGGGAGTGGTGTTCATATGAAGCATTTCAGTTATTTTAATGGCTGTTAGTCATAGTAGATATTGCTGATATATAAATATTTACCCCCTTAAAATTTGTACACAATTCTTTTTTTCATAGTGCTGCAGCATTTCTAAGTTTGACAGTGAATTTGTTTCTATTAAGAATGCTTTTGGCTTCAAACAAAAGTATATACTCAAGAATTGCTTAAGAAATTTGGAGATTATACCCAAATGTTTTATAATATATCAGAGATATGAGGGCTTAATGCTCAGTGATTTGCAAAGTATGGTGAACTGGGCATCCTCCATTTCATTCAGTCTGGTCTGTTCTGAACAGTAGTTGTTCATGCAATACTGAGTGTTAAACATTTAGATTGTCACTCCTCCATACCAGCAAGGAACTGACTCTCTCCCCTATTCTGTCCAGTTCATATTGGCTTAAGATGGCTATGGGAATTCCAGACATCACAATTATGTTTAAGGTGGGAAAAATAGAATGGATGGTCCATTTTTAACAGAAAAACACAATTCTTAGAAACCCCTCAGCATACTTTCCCTTATACCTAACTGTACGGGACTGTGTCTCATGTCCTCCTCTAGCTGCAAGCTAGAGTGGGAACTGCTTATGTAAATTATTTTTATCTTGTAAAGTAGAGGAAGGCACGAAAAAAGGAGTCAAATATGGATAGTGGTTTAGCCAGCCAATAACATCTGCCATAGAATTAGAGAAACTCACTTGAAAATATTCAAATGAGTTGGTAAAATGATAATTAAATTTCATTTCTTACTCAAGTCCTTAGGATGAGAGGACAAGGAATAGCACAAGAATAGAGATACTCAATGAACCAGATACCTTGAATTCTAAATGAAAATAACTGTTCTTACCACTTGATGAAGCCACTTTTGATCCCATCACAGAACTTAACTTTGATTAAGTTGTTTTTATTTACTTGGGACTTGAATTCCATAATTATAACTGAGAGTACTTAAGTAATTCTCCCAAAGCATCTTTTTAATTAATTCTCTTCTCTTTTGAGGTGTTGTGAGAAAATTTAATTTTACTCAGTCTTCATGAGATACATAAAGAGATGTGAGAGTATTCTTATTGAGAAAGGAAAAAAAAAAGGAAAGAAAGGCAAGGAAAACCAGTATTTTGTGACTGCTTAGGATGCAGCAGTTTTGTTACATACATCATTTCATTTAATCCTCACAAAGCCCTGTTAGCAGGAGGTATTATTGTCCTAATTTTACAGGTAAGGAAAATGAGTCTTAGAAACATTAATAACTACCAGGATCACACTGATAGTAAGTGGTAAAAGAAAGGCTTGATCACTTCTTTGCTGTATTTAAGACAGAAACACTCTTGAATTTACCTTAACATTCCTCATGCATAGCAGAGCATCTGACTCCCAGAGCACATTCAAATGTTTATTCAATGAATGAGTTTAAGTTCTGTCTCACCCAAAAGCCCATACTGCTTCTATCATGCCCTGTTCCATTTCCCAAATGAATAGTTCCCATTAACGATGCTTTCCAACTTTCCACTAAATGCTGAAATGCCAAAGTTTTAGATATCTGAGGTAGTCTAGTGGAATCAGAACCAGATTTTAATTTCTATATCAATGTTTTCCATCAATTGATCTTAAGCAAGTTACTTAAACATTCTTTGGCTACATTTATTTTTCATTTTAAAAATACTAATGGCAAACACACATGTACAATGTTTTCTAAAAGCCAGCCATTATTCTAAGACTTTATATAAATCAACCTGTTTAAGTT
>JAQZBX010008038.1:0-49017 GCA_029593785.1 Cabassous unicinctus | reverse complement strand
GGGCATGGGATTGAATCCACCCAGGACCTCATATGTGAATGTGGGAAACTGGCACTCAAACACCGAGCCATATCAGCTCCCCTGAATTGTTTTTTTCATTTGTTTGCTTGTTGTTTGTTTTTATGTTATTAGGAGGCACCAGGAATTGAACTAGGATCTCCCACATGGGAAGCACAAGCTCAACTGCTTAAGCTGCACTTGCTTCCTTATTTTGAATTTTTACTTGAACATGTGGGGAATTGCGTCTTAAAAAATGCTGTTTTCCAACATATGTGTATATTATATCTCTTATTTATCTGTGATTTCTTTCATTTCTCTTATCAATATTTCTTTTTCTATAGTGTAGTGGTATTATGTCTTTTGTTCTATTTATTATTACTTTATTTTTTCAATACTTCTGTAGTACAATAATGATTTTTTATCAGCTGTTTGCTACTATTATTCAATTTATATTTTATATACTCACCTTTACATCCTGAAATGTTTGTAAATCCACTTATTTGAGCCCATATTTTTGTTTCTTCTTTAAAAAATTTCCCTTTAGGGTATCATGTGTCTTTGAATTAAAATAAAAATAAAAACTTATTCTTTTTCTTCTCCTTCTAGGGTTCAGGTAAAGACCTGATACTTCTCTGGAAGGATAGAATCAAACCTAACTGCTGTTGGGGCTAGGGTAGGAAACCATCCTTCCTTAGGAAGTCCTGTAGGTGGGGTGGTTGGTGGTAAAAGCAAAAGATGTCTTCTCCTAGCGTAGGGACAGAAACCCTACGCAGCCAGTCTTAAACAAAAAACTTCTGCCACTGAGAAAAGGATAGTATAAAAACTATCTGCCTCTGGGTACATTCTTGGGCCCAAGGTCCTTCAATGGCAGAAAGCAAAATTGCATTACACTAGGGAGGGGCAGAAAACACTCCCCTAACCAAGATATCCACAGATAGAAACAAATTAGCCTCAAGGGATTAGGTGGGTGGGAGGGAAGACAAAGTCAATGAAGTCACAACCCCAAGGACCAGGCACACAGAACCCAAGGTTCACAAGGTTCAGGAGAAATCAGGAAAATGAGGATCAGCTCCAGGTGCCACTCAGAGCTTTGGTCTAATTTTCCTTTACATTTGTATGTCAAGAAATGTTATATTCTACTTTGGACAATGTGAATATTATACTATGCAGATGTCTGAATTTTCCTCTCTGCATTGATTTGTTTTTACACTTAGCAGGAAATTATTCTAGCTTCAGTCAAAATGGAAATTGTTTTGGGGTAGTAGTAAAATATTTTTCATATTTTTAGCCTTCAGAGTTAGAATATTGGACAGTGATTTTACAGAGAATATGTATCTCCCTTTTCCTTCCTCTTTCCTTTCTGGGACTCATCCTTGATTTCCCTGTAGCTTTGGTATGACAAACTCTGTCTTCTTGTTGGTCAGGTCAGAAGGACTATGGATTACATATGATATTTCTATGCGAAAGATGCAATGTGGTCCTGCCCTCAAGATAAAAGTCATAAAAATGGGAAAATCATCCTATTGTCTCTCTGCAGTACTTCCCCATAATTTTTTTTCAGTAAATTAGTCATTAACTGGGGACTAGTATTTCTGATAAAAACTATCTTCACCATTAGCAAAAGCAGATGAGGAGATCTTATTTTTCCTTCAATTTTAAAATATGTTTTTGTTTAATTTAGAATTCTAGTTTGACTTTTTTTTCCTAGTGATTTAAATAGGGTGCTGCATTTTTAAATTTTATTTTTCTGGCTTTAATTGTTTTGTCATGAAGGCTGTTTTCATATATATATATATATATATGAATATATATAATATATATACATATATATATATATATGATATGTCACATTCAGACATTTTAAGGTTTTTGTCTTCCTAGTTGTTCATGAGCAATTTTCTTATTATTGCCAGAATTGGTGTCTAGGTTCCTGGTTATGTCATAAGAAAGTATTCAGAGGTGCACTGCAGTTACATGAATGTTAGAAAAGAGTTTAGTAAAGATAAAGTTCACACTCAGGCATGAGTGCAGGTGTGCTTAAGGTAGAGACATGAACTCTGCCCTGAGGTTCCCCTTTTTATGGGCAACAGAACTCCAAGTCTGTGCTGTTTGGGGTATTTGAGACAAAGCAAGAAATTCATTGGGTGGTTTGATTCTCTGAGGGGCTTAAGGGTTTCTGTCCAGTGGTGACTGGCTTCTGGCTGCTGTCCATGATCTTGCAAGGTGTGTTGTCAGTCAGTGATTGGCCTCTGGCCACTGTCCATGAGGTTTGAATTAATATGAGAGTGGGTGGGTGGTGGTGCCCCTCCTGTCCCTTCCGTCTTTCCTGATATGTGATGATGTTTCCAGCTGTCTTCAGATAACACTGACATTGGTTGTGTGCTGTAAATTGCCCTGTGATAACTTGCTTGTGCAAGTTAGCAGGCATATGCAAGCCAGCAGGCTCTTGCCTCAGCCTCTCTTACCATGTGGTATTAGTATGGCTCAAATACTAATATCCTTCTTCCTTTTATCCCTATTTTATCCCCTCAAATTCCCCCTGAGACAGTTGTACACACTTAATCTTAAGAGGGCACTGCAGAGAAGAGGTCACTCTTCTATATCTGCTTCCCACTGATTAGGGATTTTAGTCCCTGCCTGACAGGGTATAAAACTCTCTTTCTATGCTACTGGGGCTAGGAGGAGGGGTACTTGCTTTAACAGTTGGGACTGGTGATATCCATGCATGAGCAGAAGTTTGTTTTGGATACATCAATTCTGGAAGAGATACATTGAGTTAGGAGCTTAAATATACAGTGGCCTACTAAGAGTATTAGAAGGATAGTTGAGAGGGGCCCAAGGAGGACTATAAAACAAGGGGAGTGAGAGAGGTAAAAGAACAGCAAGAATGGTGAGAATGGAGTACTGCCAGCATACTTTTCTAGTCTGTTTGCCTGGTCAAAATTTTTTTCCCCTGGACTTCAGAAGACTGGTTGACATTGAAGCAACATTCTTCAACCAGGTAAGCAAATCTCCTTGAGTGGCAGTGAGCATGTCTTGAGACTTTCAGTTTTGAAGGACTACAACTGCTAAAGAATTGAGCTGGGTTTGAACGACTTGTGGTATCTGCAATTCTTTTTATGGTAGTTGTTAGCTCTTTGGAGAGATTAGGATAGGTCCATTGGGTCTGAAGGAGGCAAGTAGTGCCTTGGCTATTGCTCCTCAAATTCTGATTGCACCCAGAAGTGGTAGGTGTAATGGAAAGTTCCGTCATTGACTGGAAAGGTGTTTGGAGGGGACAATAGATCAAAAACACAATGAGTGGAAGTGTCTCATTTCCAGGCTTTTATTTTAGGTTAGGCAATAGATCTACTAAAATACAAGTTCCCATCCAGAAGGGAGGAAAGGAGAAATAAGCTTTAGTTCCACAGAGGAAGAAGAGCCTTGTTCAGGGGGAATGGAGACACTATATGTGACATTTCCTACAACTGTTGCTTGCTGTTGCTTACTGCTCTTTTGATGTCTGATGAGATGAATGGAATAGGCTAGTCTGGTACCATTAAGGACTGAGAGGCAGGGTGGATTGCTGGATTGATTGTTAAAGAGCATTCCCTGGAGCTCATCCCATATTGGTTATTTTGATGAGCCCATTCAAATTTTTAACATGGGGCTGCAGGCATAGTGACTCCCAAAATAAAATAAGGGGGAATTATAGTCAGGCTTGGACTTGCAGAAGTTAGAAGTGCAATAATGAGAACCATTAGGGATTATCCCTGTCACTGCTGGGATATACTGGTTAGCAAGATTGATGGGACAGTTATTGTTGCAAGGTGGAAACTGTTGAGGAAGGTTAATTGGATTTTCTACCCACAAGGTATAGTTGCAACTGATGGTTGTGGGCCCTAAAAAATTTGCCTGGGGGTGGGAGACATTAGAGAAAATGCAAAATGGTACTATTGTTACAGTGAGAGCAAGCAAGGAATTATTAGTGAGAGCTCCAAAGATTGTGGGCCGAGTAAGGTTGAGGGCAGGTCCAAGCAAGGAAAAAAAATTGAGGGCCCAGAGGATAGCATTATAAGTGCTGGTGGCATGTGAGAATTCTTGGGCAGGAGTGTCAGCCCATTCACTGAGATCAGCTGGCCAGGTGATCATTTATTCTGATAAGGGAGCACATACCCAGGAAGAGAAGGTGTTATATATGTCAACCACCTTCTGGATTATGTTGAAAAATGGGTGTTTTGAGCTAGCCTGAAGTTTGGAGAGATTTGGAGTGAGATTAATTAAAAGAAGAGTTTTCAAGATTGTCATGTTAGTAGCTAAACAAATTGTATCCACAAAAGGAGAGAGAGTACAGTAGTTATAAAAATAGAAACTATAAGAAGGAAGCAACACCAGCACAGGTTTCCTCAGGGTTCAGGCTGTGAGGGTGTTGTTATTAGGTACTTAAATTTTGCTTTTTGAAGAGAGGTTTTAGGCCATCTGTAGAAGTTTGATATTGTTTATGAATTCCAAAAATAGATATTGGATTATATTTGTAAATTTGTCTGTTCCTCTGGGCATATTAGATTGTATTAACTTCAGAGGTTTCACTTTTACTTGATTAAATTATGATTAAGGCTTTGACTGGGCCATGTCAGTAGAGGTCAGGGACTAAAAAAGAAAACTAAACATCAAAGGAGGGAGTCAGAGTTTTGATGCTGGAGATCCAGGAAGTAAACACACAGGAGAAGAACACAGAGGAATAGAGACAGGTCCATAGACATGGTAGGGGCCCTGGGAAGAGAGAAAGCCTGATAGTCTGCAGCTGACCTTGTAGAGAGGACAGAACAGGTGAGACTGGAGAGAAATGAGCCCCAGGAGAGAGACAGGACTTCTCCCAGCCTACAGTTGATATTAGATGAAGGCTTAAGAGGAAGAGGAAGACTGAACCCTTGCAGATGTCAGCAGCCATCTTGCTCAACACATGGCAACAGACTTTGGTCATGCAAGTAACTTACGCTTTATGACCTGGTAACTGTAAGCTTCTACCCTAGATAAATATCCTTTATAATAGCCAACAGATTTCTGGTATTTTGCATCAGCACCCCTTTGGCTGACTAATACACCATCCAATGCTTGGTGTTCAAATGTCTAAACAGATGTCTCTAGTGTATTGGTATTTTCTTGGGCAGTGAGCTTCACGTAAGATAAGTGCATCCAGCTGGCAATTCCTTTAACTTTAACAGCTGTGGGAGTAAGCAGACCCACAGAGTAATGTCCCTTCCATTTTGGCTCTAATTGAAGTGAGGCCTGTTCTCTTGCCAGGTTTTAATTAAACCTGTTTTACTTTAACTTTGGGAAAGTCATGATTGGGGGTAGGGAGTATTTTGTTCCAGAGCTCCTGGATGATTTGTTGAGTTTTTCCTAGGTTTACAATATATTTAGCTAGTACTTTGTTTCCTGATATAGTACTAGATCCAGGGTGAGAAAATGCTGCCCGTTGACCATTTTGAAGGGGCTAAACTGAAGTCGGATTTTTGGACCTATGCACAGCCTCAGCAAAGCCACAGATAGATTGGTGACCCAATGTGAAGCAGATTCCGGGCAAAGCCTGGCTAGAATTTGTTTCAGTGCTTGGTTGGTTCTTTCTACCTTCCCTGAGGATTGGGGTCTCCAGGATCTATGAAGATGGTATTTTATTCCAAGGGCAGTTGATAGACCCTGGGTTATTGTTCCTAATAAAGACTGGCCCATTGGAGGGACTTAGGCAGTCTGAACATGGGGACAATTTACTTTAGGAGGGCCTTAGCTACTTCATTTGCTGTTTCCCTTCTAGTGGGAAATGTTTCTACCCATGCAGTAACGGTATCTATTAGCACTAAGAGGTATTTATATCACTGGCACAATGGCATATGGGTAAAATCTATCTGCCAGTCCTCCCATATTATGATCCCCACAGCTGGACAGGTGGCTTTAAGGGAGGAGGTTTGTTAAGCTTTCTGTTGTTTGGGTCATTAATTGCACAAAAACAACATCTTTTGGTAGCCTCTTTGACTGTTTTTACCTTGTCCTGGTCCTCAAAAATCCTTTCAGCTAAGCAGGTCAAGGCATCCCTTCCTCCATGAGTGGCTTGGTGGATTCCATGGAGGAATTTCCACTGCACTGCTCCTGGCAGATAGCATTAAACTTCCTTAACAAGCCACTCACAGTTAGCTGCCTTATTTTCCTCATCCCAGGTATATTCTGAAGCCTTAGGTAGTGAGACAGGTTCTAGGATAAGGGCCAGAAAAGAGGTTAGGGTTTGCACTGCAGCTTCAGCTGTTGCATCTACTCTGGCAGTTTCCCCTAGCTACTGAGGTGTCTGCTTTTTGGTGCCCTGGTCAATGCATAACTGCTATTTCTTGGGGCAACAGAACAGCCTATAATAAGTTTAGGACATCCTGCTGGTGCTTAATTGGTAACCCATTGTTAGAAAGCAGGATTTGTCCAGCCACACAGCAGAATGGGCCTGGGGGATGAGGAACTGGTACTGTGCTTGGAGTCTGTAAATGTTGGCTCTTTTCCCAGCTGCTAGTATTAAGCCTTGGGTTAGGGCAATTAGCTCTGACTTTCTAGGCTGAGGTCCCATGGGGAAGGGCTTGGGTTTCTATAGTTTTAAATAGAGACCACTGCATAGCCAGCCTTTTTAGTTTCTTCCCTAATAAAACTGCTTCCATCTGTGAACCATTCAAATTCTAGATTTCTTAGAGGCTCATCCTTTAAATCTGGCTTGCTTGAGTAGTTTTGTTTAAGAGTTTCAAGGCAGGAGTGGAGTAGGGGCCCCTTGGGATATGACCAGTAGCAGGGTAGCTGGGTTTAAGGTTTGACACACCCTTAGTTGCACCTCAGGGGTCTTTAATAATTGAACCTGGTAGTTAATTAACTGGCTACCTGCAAGCCATTAATGGCCCATGGCTTCAAGTACATCTTACACCTGGTGGAAGGGTATAAGGGTTAGGTAGTACTGGAAGAATGGGAATCACAAAGTTATTTGTTGCTATAAAGTCCTAAACTAACTTGTAGGGTATTCAGCTTCTTCACTGAAAGTATAGGTATATTTCAGGGAGACTAGCAGGGCATTAGAAGGCAAATTTCAAAAACTTTTTTATCATGGGCTTGAGTTTGTTCATTGCTTCTTTCTTTAGATAATACTGTTTTCTGTGAGGATATGGTAATTGGTCATTATAGGAGATGGAAACTGGGGAAACCTGGAGAGCCCATCCAGGTACCCCCATTTCCCAGACTATAGGATTTACTGTCCTACTTATTTTCTGGGTTATGTCCATTGACACGGCATCTGACTTTTTATTTAGAATCATGGCCAAACAGGAGGCTCCACATTCTTCTTTTGAGCACTGGGTTACAGGCATTCTAGAGGTTTTATTTATTCTTACTATTTGGATGCACACCCCCAGGGTAAAAAGTAAGTCCCATCCCAGTGAGGGGGTAGGGCATTCAGGGCCAATTGAAAATTGATGGCTTACTATTAGGTCTCCTATTTGACAGAGGAAAGGCTCAGTAATGGAACTAATTTTATATTTACCATCAATTCCCAATACTGGACAGGTTTGGGAAAAGGGAGTTTTGGAATGACAGGTCAGAACTTAAAAGGTGGCTTCCATATTAATCAAAAAGTTAATAGTCTTACCTGCCACATCTAAGGTCTCTGGGCATCTCAAGGTTGATGTTTCACATAGTTGTCCAAGGAGCTACTTTCTTCCCTGGGTCCCATCATTATTCCCTGGTTTATGCCACAAGGGCCTGAGGTTGTGCTCTGCACTGCCTCCCCCAGGCCTTCAGGGTTCAGTGCACTCCTGAGCCCAATGGCCTGTTTTACCACATTGGGGACAGGGACCAGGGGTTCCCTGTGGGGTTGCTATGATTTGGGGCCCTTATATTTCCAGTGTCTTAGCTCCCTGCATTTAAAGCAGGATCCTGATGCTTTAGAGGCCAAGCAGGGGTGACTCCGAGGTGGAAGGTCCCTGCCCATGGCAACTGCACTAAGGCAAGCCTTCTGCCTGTTCCTCCTTACCTTTGCCTCCTTGGTGGCCTTGTCATGGTTGTTGAGGATGGAAAAAGCTCTTTCTAAAAGAGAATTCATTGTGGTTTGGGGTCCTAGTGCTAGCTTTTCATGCTTTCTTCAAATATCTGGAGCTGACTGGCTGATAAAATACGTTTTAACATAATTTGTCCTGGTGAGTCCAAATTAACCTTTGTATACTTTTGCATAGTCTCCACTAGGCTTTCTTGGAACAGGGCAGGATTTTCCTTTTCTTCCTGGGTTATCTTTTGCAACTTCTTATAGTTAACGTGTTTGGTGACACACTTTTTTCATTCCTTCTAATAAACATGCTATCATGTGGTCCTTTTTCCTTAGGTCTTCTTCTCCCCTTTGGTAGTTTCAGTTAGCCTCAGTGGTTGGGACTGCTATGGCTCCCACAGTATGTTGTTGAGTGTGTTGCGTTGCCATTTTATCAACATGTCCCTGGGCCTCCTCCCAAATGTGTCGCTTGTCCTCTGGTGTGCAACAGGTAGCTAAGATCACATGCATATCATCCCATGTTAAAATTCAAAAGTTAGGCTTAAGTTTTGAAATTCTTCAGTGAATTTTACTGGATCTTCTGAGAATCACCCTAGTTGTTTTCTGTTTTGAGCTAGATCTGTCAGAGAGAAGGGGATATGGACTCTAACTGTCCCTGCCTCTCCATTTGCTATCTCCATTATTGGGTAGAGGCCACTTTTGGGTTCATTTGGTGGGTGGAAAGAACTAGCTCTTGGGCACATAAGGTGGGGATGCAGAGGCCATGATGGAAGGTGGTTCTAAGGGGGTCTCTGGTTCAGGAACTGAGTAATGTGGGAAAGAACTGAGGATGGGATCATCTAAGATATCTCCCTCCTTCTCAGTTTCTCTCTGTTCAGGTTCCTTCTTTTCTGGCTCCTTCCTTTTTGGGGCAAGTTCCCTTCATGAGCAAAACACAACCAGTGAAGCCCCTTTAAACGTCTGTTCTGATACAGAACCATAAAGAGTTGAAAAAAGGAATTTCTGACTGCTTCCCTCCTCTTTAAACAAGAGATCCAACTGTAAAATAAGGTTATAATTTAAGGTGCTTTTGGCAGGCCATTGCTGGCCATCTTCAAGACAGTACTGTCGCCGCGCGATGTTACAAAAGAAGGTCAGTTTCTTCTTTTTCAATCCTTTTGTGGACAGGGTTGTCCAGTTTTGGGGTATATACCTGAGTGGGAAGTCTGCTGGCATGCCAGAGGTCATGCCTATTGTTCTAAGGAGAAATGGGGAAAAGATGATCTGGCATCCCAGACTCTGGTCTGACTGAACATTTTGCTTCCAAACCAAAGTGCCCAAGTGGCTTAAGACTTCAGGGATGTTTGGAACTGGTATCCAAACTGGTGCACCCAGGTTGCTCAAGTCCTGGGGGGTATTTGGAACTGGTCTCCAAACTGAGGCACCCAAGTTGCTCAAGTCCTGGGGGATGTTTGGAGCTGCCTCTCTGTCTCCCAGCATCCAGAAAACACAGAGACTATGCCACCAGGTGTCCCTCTGGGCATCCTAGGTCTTGGGAGATGTCTGGACCTAAGTTCTGTACCAAAGATACCAAGCTGAGTTCTTGGAGGAGGAGGTTGAGTTCTTCTGGCAGTTTATTTATTTAAAATTTTTTTATTTTTTTAAAAAGTTACTTAGATTACATAAATGTTACACAAAAAATATAGGGATTCCCATATGCCCCACCTCCCACACCTCCCACAACCTCCCACATAAACATCCTTCATTAGTGTGGCACATTCGTTGCAATTGGTAAATACATCCTGGGGTTTTGCCATTAAGCATGGACTATAGTTCACATTGTAGATGACACTCTCTCTCCCACACAGTTCTGCATGTTATATGATGATATAAAATGGCCTGTATCTGTCATTGCAATGTCACTCAGGTTCTGGCAGCTTTTGAATCTGTTCCATTGAGGGGTAAAGTTTCATTATTGTCAAATGGCTAGAGATTGGAGGTCATGGACCTGGCCCATAAGTGAACAGAACTCTTCTATAGGCCCTATTACACATTACACAAGATCTTTAAAATAATTAGGAGATAATTTTACTGAGAGATATAAGACAATGTGTCTGGTTATTCATGGATAGGGAGGAAGTGATCATAATTAGAAAGCAGTTTAGGATGAGTTGGATCTCCTGGACTTTTGTGCTCCCATTGGACTTCTACTTGACTTGGGGAATGTTGTCCCTGGTCAAGTTTCAAGAATGGTGTTACCTGTCACCCAGAGCCTCTTTGGATCTGCCCAAAGAGGGAGCTGAAGGACTCTTGGATAAACTGAAATTATGTCTTTTGGGACCAGGGCTGGGGTCCGGTCAGAATGGCAAAGAGAGAGACAGACATATAGACAGACATATAGGCAGGCTTTGGTTAGAAGCAAAAACTCATCAGACTTGTTGCATGGAGGAGAGGGTTACCAGAGATTATCTTCTGGCTGGATCACCAGAAATATACAGCCAGAATTGGTGTCCTGGTTCTTGGTTACAACATAAGAAAGAATTCAGAAATGCACCACTGTTATAAGAATGTTAGAAAAGAGTTTAATAAAGATAAAGTACACACTCAGACATGAGGGTGGGTGTGATCAAGGTAGATATGCCCACTCTGCCTTGGTGTTCCCTGCTTTATGGGCTACAGGTCTCTAGGTTTTGTGCTGATTGGTGTATTTAAGACAAATCAAGAGAAATTCATTGGGTGGTTTGATTCATTTAGGGGCTTAAAAGTTGCTGTCCAGTGGTGATTCACTTCTGGCTGCTGTCCACAAGCTCTGTAGGGTGTGTTGTCCAGCGTTGACTGATCTTTGGCCACTGTCCATGAGGCATGAGGTAACATGAAATGAGGTGGGTGGTGATTGTGGTACCCCTCCTGCCCCTTTCCTCTCTCCTACCATGTGAAGATGTTGCTAGCTGTCTTCAGATAATTCAGGTGTTGGGTGTGTGCTGTAAATTGCCCTGTGATAACTTGCTTGTGCAATCAGCCAGCTGATGCAAGTCAGCAGGCTCTTGTCTCAGCCTCTCTTACCATGTGGTGTTAGTCTGACTAATTGGGTTTTCTGCCCCTCCTCCTTAGGTCCCTAGTCTATCCTGTTTCATTATGTTGAGTCATACTTATTTATATGTGGATAGGTTTATTCTTTTGGGGGTACTTTGAGCTTTTGGTTTCTGAATTTATAGATTTCATTAAATTAGCAATAAGTTTTGCCATCAAGTTTAAAAAAATATATTTTATGACTGTTACTCCTATCCACTTGGAATTCAGATTAATATATTCAAAATCAGCTGTTATTGTACCCCAATTTTCTCAAAGTATTTCTTTTTCATTCTTGTTTTCCTCTTCTAGTGTTTCTATAGCTCTGTATCCTAGTTGATTTTTTTCTGCCATGTCTAATCTACTTTCATGCTTATCCAGTGAAATTTTCATTTCAGATATTATATTCAGCTCTGGAAACTAAACTTAATTATTTATTGTGATTTCTATTTTTGTTTCTTTACTTGTTTGTTTTCCTTTTTTACCTATAAATCCTTCAATATATTTCTGTGTTTTGAATTCCTTGACTGCTAATCCAATCCACTTTTTATTTCAATGTTTATTACTGATGATTAATTTTCTCATGATTGTGGGTAACATTTTCTTGCTTCCTCAACTTGCCAAAAATACATTTCTCTGGATTCTGGACATTGTGAAAATTATGCTGTCAAATTTCTTTATGTTTAAAATATTTCTTTAACAAGTATTAAGTGTTGTTTTGGCAGGCAATTTGTTTACTTGCAAATCAGCTTAATCCTTTTGAATGCTATTTCTGAGTTCTGTTTGAGTATGGGTTTTGAATTTTTTCAAGTAGGTGGTTTAACTCTACTACCTTTGGTTGTTTTCACTAAATGCACTAAATATTTCATGAAATGAAATATGATCATTTTTGTCTTACAGATTTTTCACAGTAGTCCTAGGCATGGCCTTGTGATGTTTCACCCAATGTGTAGAGCTAAGGGATCAACCAAGACCACAAATGGACATCATGCAGTTTTCTTAGTCACTTTATTTTGCTAACTCTCTTGACTCCAGTCCTTGACTCTACATATTCCAGACACATCAGTCTTTCAGATGCTGATTTTTGTCTTCATGTCAACATGACTGATGTGTTCCCCTTATGCCTCACCACCAGTCTCTGCAAGGGACTAGCAAATGTCTCCCTTCTCTCATAGATCATTCTCACATATTGCAAGTTGTCTATGTCTATGTCTATGATTTGTTAAATATGTTGCCCATGCATTATATATCTCCCCAAAGGGTATAATTAATCAAAGTTTTCTGAAGAGCTGACAAAAACATGAAGCAAATGATGGGGGATTCATGGATTCAGGAAAATGTAGTAGAAACAATAATAATAATATATTTGAATTCATTAAAAGACTGAATTTCCTAAAACACACATGGTTAATGTTACTAGGCTATTACTAAATTGTTTCTTCCTGCAGATGTGGAATATAAGGAATCATTATAAGGAAGCAATATGCACACACAGACAAACACAGAGTGTATGCAAACAAACTGCCAGTTGGTTTTCTCTACTTTCAGTTTACACGTAGCATGGGATTTGATGCAATTTTGTTAGAAATATGATTTACATTCAATGTTTATGTTTATTAAAGTAATATTTTTGGGGGGAATGATATACTCTGGGTATTATGTTACACATTAGGAATAAAAAGTTATCAAAAGTGTTTGGAGGAATCGAATGTGGTTCTCTTAGTTGGGCACCCTCCTGCAACATGGGAGGTCCCATGTTCAGTTCCTAGTGCCTTCTAAAGAAGATGAGCAAAACAACAAGCTGATGCAATCAGCTGGCACAGTGAGTTGACTCAAGATGATGCAATGAAGAAACACAATGAGAGACACAACAAGCCAGGAGCAGAGGTGGCTCAAAGGATTGGGTGCCTACCTCCCACATGGGAGGTACCTGGTTCAGTTCCTGGTGCCTCCTAAAATAAATACAAGCACAAAACAAACAGACACAGAGAGCAGACAGTGAGTGCAAACAACAATGGAAGCAGGGAGAAATAAATAAAATAAATCTTTTAAAAAAGTGTTCAGGCTTTCATTTTTAGAAATGTCTGTTTTAAAGAAGAACTTGCATGCTTATTCAACCATCACTGTAATTTCAGGATATATTTTAATTGATTACTAGATTTCCTGTTTAAAGACACATGTTCTCACTTGATCATATGCTGAATATATTTTGTTGGAAGCTGTATATTGTGAAATTTATATTAATGAATGTTGGATTTGTTCATTAAGGTGTGTTAAATTTTTAAAAGAAAGATAACCTATCTTTTTTGACAATTGGTTTCAAGCTGTATCATACTGGTAGGGTCTACAGTAGGTATTAACTCTGAGTTCTTTACCAGATGACTGATTGTTCAACAAGGACTCTGGTTATTTGGAATTCTAATGTCTACCTGGCCTCCCTTACCTTGAATGTTCAGCTTACAATTACATGGTTATTCTTTCCTGTGTACTTTGACAATAGGAATGCATATTTAGTATTCATCCACTGAGGGGTTAACATAATTGCCCATTCCCCCTCCTCCTCCCTTTTGATTAGAACTGTTGATTAGAAGAGACAGGCTGAACTTGCAAGCAGTCCAGTCTTTGAAGATAACACAAGGATGTGGTAAGAATGTTCTGAGAATAACATGTACAAGCATGTTTCTGTAGCATTTCTATAGCTGTTTTGGGCATTGTCCATCCCCCAACCCACCCCAATACATTTATAAACTCCCACCCCCCAGAGTAGGTACTGTAACTTCCAGTGACCACCGTCAGGACCTGTAACTATTAAAGAAATATCTACTCCTGCTGGCTTCCCAAGCGGTTTCTTTGGAATATTTAAACATCTGGTCAACCTTCCTGGGCTTTACCTCCTGTGTTACAACCACAAACACAAATCAGCTTATTTGAGATTTTTGGAGTTTCTTTTCTGAATACCTCCTTCCTCAATATACTCTGTCTGACATGTTTCATTTCCACTGACTTCCCAAGCTCAATATTGTCTCCTCATTTCAACAAGCCCATTGTTATCTTCTTGGAATGCCCTAAATTGCAGAAAGTACCTCAAGCAGGTAGCCAGAATTGTCATGGGGTCTTCATCTTTGCTTCCTGTCTCTTAGAAATCACAGTCCTGTTCTGCCTGTTGTTCAATGTCAAAACTTTTGTTTCCTACATTTTGTGCAATTTTATATTTGTTTATGGTGGGAGGGTAAGTCTGGTTCTAGTTGCTACACCATGGAGGTGAGAATAAACCTGAGAGCATTTTGACTAGAAATGCTTACATTCCTATCTATTTAAGACAGAAAGGGAAACTTTCTTAAAAAGACAGCAGTCTTTTGTCCATGCTATGAACCTTTGAATATTGTATTTGGTGATTAGTTGCTCATACTAAAAAGTGGGAGTATCTGGGGGGGAGAGGGATTTACAAAGATTTAATTGGTTTCCATTGCA
This sequence comes from Cabassous unicinctus, assembly GCA_029593785.1. Taxonomy (NCBI): domain Eukaryota; kingdom Metazoa; phylum Chordata; class Mammalia; order Cingulata; family Chlamyphoridae; genus Cabassous; species Cabassous unicinctus. The sequence goes on along the minus strand of JAQZBX010008038.1, from coordinate 34,460 downwards.
ATGGGAAGAAAGAGCCTGGACCAGGAAAGGAAAAATAAGATTTCAGTATAGTGTATGGCCATCTCTCTATCCCCATTCTATGCACTATATTTACAAACATCTTGAAATAAATGTTTTTACATTAAATTTTGCTGAAGCCAGTGAATGAATTTCCTATCTAGTTTAACCAATTAAATATGTTAATTTGAAAAATGAAAATGCTCAATAGATCATGAGACAGACTGTTTTTAAGTTATTTGACCATTTCCCCATATCTCATATCCTATTTGTTTTTAAAACGATTATGAATGCAGGAATGACAGTGGAAATAGCAGAGTAGGAAGCTCCAAAGGTCTTCCCATCCACAGAAGCATGGAAAAAATAAGCAATAGTGTCAGCATCAAATTTTTTGGAACTCTGTGAGATAGACAAGGGTTTCTAGCAAACACAAAAATGCTGAATCAAGAAAAACACACCTTAACCACAGGAGGAAGGTCTTCTGCTGTTAAATGAACGTCACCACAACACTCACTGGCACATAATGGTCTCAACATTAACAGCCTTCTTTACCATGTGGGTATCTGCTTGTAGTGGTTTTAGAGCAAACATTTTCCCAAGGAACTGTGTCTGTCTGTTTAGACATGTTTGGACATTCTCCTAAGCACTGACACCAGATGCTTGCCATTGTTTTAAATAAATTGAAAAAACGTCATGACAGGAAAAGGGCAGAGGTAATTCCTCAAAAATACAAAAAAGAAAGAAATGAGCAAGCTGCTAACTTCTGTGACAAAATGATGGGACAAATTTGGGGCATATAATAGACACTTAAAAAGTCTGGGGGAAAAAGATGTGGGTGTGCAAGTTACTTTCTGGAATAAAGTATTTGAAAAGCTGTCATGGATCACAGAGAATCTAGAAAGCCACAGGCTTGTTCAGTGCAAGACACATGCTCAGGAAAAAAAAAGAAAATAAAGCATTGAAAACCTGAGGAGACCCTGTTATTTCACTGGCAGGTAATATTTATTCTCAGCACAAGCATTAAGTAAAGCCTGGGGTGGAGTGGTAAATGGACTGGCTAAGCCTTTAAGAAACATGGCAACACTGAGCTAATTTGCAAAGACTAGGAGAGTACTTTTTCATTTCTTTTCTTATTTTTATTCTTTTTTGATGAAGGTATTTTAAAAATTCTCTTTCAAACCACTAGCTGTCTACATGCTAAAGTTCAAACCTTCAAAGACCCATTTTGACAAATAATACAGTTCTTAAAACTGTTTTAAAAAAACAGCAGGAAGCGGGTGTGGCTCAATCGATAGAGCTCCCGTTTACCATATGGGAGGCCCCGGGTTCACTTCCCCGGGCCTCCTTGTGAGGGCAGGCCGGTCCGTGTGGTGCCGTGGGCTGATGCAGCAAGACCTCACAGCAAGGGGGAGATAAGCAGACACAGAAAAAACACACAGCAAATGGACACAGCAAAACACAAGCAGCAAGTGGGGGATAAATAAATAAATAAATAAATAAATAAATCTTAAATAAATAAATAAATAAATAAATAAAAAGACAGCAAACAAATAAGAAACTATAAACTACAGCAGGTAACAATGTAAAAAATCCTGAGTAGAGTAAAATCTAATTTCTAAAGCAATCACTTTATACTATTCAAAATGCCATATATAAAAAAACATGTGAGACACAAAGAAACAATATATGACCCATTCACAAGGAAAAAAAAACAAAAACAGAAAGTGTGCCTAAGGAAGAAAAGACTTTGGGCTTAACAGACAAACACATCAAATCAGTTGTCTTAAATATGCTCAAAGAGTTGAAGGAAATCATAAACAAAAATTTAAAAATGCAAAAGAAAGATGATTCTACAAATTGACAAAATCAATAGTGTTAGATATAAAAATAGTCAACTAGAATTTCTAGACTTGAAAGCTATAAACACAAGTAAAAAATTTACTAAAGGATTATAACAGCACAATTGAAAGACAGAAGAAAAACCAGGAACCTTTCAGATAGGTCAGTTGAAATTATCTGTTCTGATTGAGCAGGAAAAAAAAAATGGGATGAAGAATACTGAATACAGTCTAAGAGACTTTTGGACATCATCAAGTATATGAACATATTTATAATGGGAATCCTTGAAGTGGAGTGGAGGGAATAGAATATAGGTTAGACAAATTTTTGGTAAAAATGGCTTAAAACTTATTAAATTGAATTATGACTTGAATCTACACATCCAAGAAGCTCAGTGAAATTCCAGAATGTGAAACAGAAATGATTCACAGTTTGAAATATTCTAATGAAAATATGGAAAAAAAAGCACAAAGAAAGAATCTTGAAAGCAACAAGAAAGAAGACACTTACACATACATGGAATCATCACTCATATTAACTGCTGTGATGGTTTGCATCTGTGTGCTCTTAGGTTAGCCCTTTCCTGTGGGTGTGGATGCATTGTAAGTGGGATTGGTTGGTGAGTAGGATCTTAAAAGTTAAGATCTGACCCACTTCATTCAGGTGGTTCTTAATCCTCTTACTGGAGTCCTTTGAAAGAGAATTAAATTCAGATGAAGAGAAAAAGCAATGTATTCCAAGTATAGCAGGGAGCTATATAAAATGACAGATTTCCACCAAACTGAGAGGGATACGTTAAACCAAAGAAAGACTTGGACAGGCCCAGCTTGGTGACTGAGTGTTTATTATGGGGATTACATGAAGAAGCTCCTCCACCTTGGTGGATCCAAGCATGGTAGTGGCTTAAAATACTCATTCTAAGTGGCAGGAGGAGAGCTGGTTCTTCTGAAGCTCAACAATTTACACTCACCCCAAAATGAGAGGGGTCTTTTAAAGTATCTATCTCTCTGCTGATAGCAGCACATGTGCAGGGAGCATGATTTAAAGATTCAGCATTCAGGAAATACGATTAAGGATCGGACATTTGCAATGTTTCCCAGCAAAGCAGAAGTTATACTTTCACAAAAGGAGCATTTACACTGTTTGTCAGTAGGGCTGAAGTTACATCTTTACAGTAATCATGGAAGGGATCTATTGATATGAAGGTGGTCAAGTAGTACACAGAACAGATCATTTTTAGAGTTTCTGAGAGAGAAGAATAAGCATTTATGATACAAGATATACTTATCAGCCATGAGCTTACAGTTATTTCTCAAGGCTTGCATTAAGGAATGAAATGCTGCTGTGACTGGAAGAGGAAAGAAATAGAAGAGTTGGTGGAAAAATGCAAAGTCATTTTAGCTACACCACAGAAGCAAGAAGCTTAGAGCAAGACACCCTGTAAGAGAAGGGAGAGACTAGCAGATGCTTCCATGTTCCCTGCCATTTGGCAGAAGAGTCCAAGATCACTGCCAGCTGGTCTTTGGGGAGAACATGTTACCAGATGATGCCTTGATTTGGACATATTTCTCACCTCAAAACTGTAAGCTTGTAAATTCCCATGGTTAAAAGTCAACACATTATATGGTATCTGCTTTTGGCAGCTTAGCAAATAAGAACAATGGCCAATTTCTTATCACTAACCATGGATCTCAGGTTATTGAGATGACATAATGTGATGAATGAGAGAAATAAAACATTCAAAACTTTCCTTCAAAAATGAGGCAGAAATTTGATATTCCTTGGTACATAAAAGCTGATAGACATCATCACTAAATTCACGTGCCTGAGTAGGAATATTGAGTACTCATTGAGTGTGAAATAAAAGCACATGAGAGAGTAACTCAAGGATAAATGAAAAAATAAAAAGTATTTATGAAGATAAATACTTAGGTAAATAAAAATTCCAGTATTATCATAAATTTTATTTGTGACTCTTCTTTTTGTTCCTATATGATTTAAAAAAACAAATGCAAAAGCAATCATTATAAATTAATGATAATAAGGTAAAAAGGGATAAAGCTGTATTAATAAATTTGTGACAATAACAACATTAGAAGGAGGAATGGACTTAGAAACAGTAAAGTAAAAGAGGAAGACTTAAAATTGAACACTACAAAAAAGCAATTAAGCACAAAAGGAAGCTGTAATGGAGGAAATAGGAACATATATAACATATTGGTTGAAATGCTCCAATTAAAGGCAGAGATTGGCAGAATAGATTTTAAAAAAGAAAAGTATAACCCAACTGTATGCTGCCTACAGGAGACTCTATTTATTTATTTATTAAATAAATATTTTTATTTTTTAAAAGATACTTAGATTACATACATGTTACACAAAAACTATAGAGAGTCCCATATGCCCCACTCTCCACACCTCCCACACCTTCCCACACAAACAACATCCTTCATTAGTGTGGCACATTCATTGCAATTGATAAACACATCCTGGGGCATTGCCACTGAGCATGGACCAGAGTTCACATAGTAGTTTACACTCTCTCCCACACAATCCTGCAGGTTATAGGAAGATATATAATGGCCTATATCTGGCATTGCAATGTCATTCAGGATGATTCCCAAGTCCTGAAAAAGCCCCCATATAACACCTGTTTTTCCCTCTCCCTGCCTTCAGAGCCTCAGTGTCTACTGTCTTCACATTAATGTTGTAATTTCTTCCAATGCTAGAATGACAATAAGTTTATAGTAGAATACCAGTAAGTCCACTCTAGTCCATAGTTCATTCCCCAATCCTATGTATTCTGGGATGGTGTTGTCCACCCCACCTCTAATTGAGAGGAGGCTTTGATCCCATACAGCTGATGGATGGGACTCTCTTGTTTGCAATTGTAGGCTCTCTCATTTCTTTTGTATGTTATTTGTCAATCCTCACCTCCTTGTTAATTATGCTAGGTGACTCCAATGAACTGGAGAGTAGGTGCTGCAACTCCACTGAGGCTCAGGGCCCAGGTGGCACATGGACAGCCCAAAGATTAAAGTCTCTTGGATGTACACGTACCAACTCCAGCACCAAGTATAGGTTCAAATAGAAGGGACAAATGAGCCTTCTGTAGGGAAGCCATGACTGAGTCCAACTCTGTCACTTTCAGGAACACAAACTCCAAAGTAGGGCCCACTGGCCAGGCTCCAAACTCCCAAGCTATCTATCCTGACCATAGGACCTGGGTGCCTCCAGAGCCCTCAGAAGCCCCACTGTTTGGAGTAGTATCCACTTTGGCAGTCTATGAAATCCTGCTGAGATGTACACAAGTGTAACCTCTCAGATGACCTCCCAACTCACTTTGAAGTCACTTAGCCATATAAACTCATTTGTCTTTACCTTTCCTCCCTTTTATTTGAGGTCTTTTTCCAGTTGCATTGTAGTTGGTGCTTGGTAGTTATCCCTCGGTTCCAGGGAGGCTTATCCCTGGGAGTCATGTTCCACACTGGGGGGAAGGTAATGCATTTATATGCTGAGTTTGACTTAGAGAGAGGCCACATTTGAGCAACAAGGAGGTTCTTAGGAGGCAACTCTTAGGCACCCCACAAAACTAGGCTAACTTTCAATTTCAGAGCAAAGGCTCACAAGCATAGTTATCAATATAAAGGGCCCATCTATGGACCATTTAGATCAAAAGATGTGAATAGAGAAAATGAGATGAAAAGAGAGGTGGGGTTGTTAAGTTAATATAAAAAAATAGTTTAAATTAAAACTGTCCTAGAAAAAAAGAAAGGATTACAATTGTTAAAATGTTATTAATCTAGATATAATAATTATGAACTTTAGGCACCAAAGTGCAGAGCACCCAAATAATGAAATAAAAATGACCAAACTGGAGGAGAGAGACAGTTTCTATAATAATAGTTGCAAATTCAGTACTCTGTTTTCAATAATGGAAAAAATAATTAGATTGAAGTTTAATAATAAAATTGATTACTCCTGAAAAACACTCTAAAATAACTAGCTAACAGATTTACACACATCATTCCACCCCAAAACAGTAGACAACACATTATTCTCAAGTGCTCATGGAATATTCTACAGGATGTACCATTGGTTAGACTATAAAATGAGTCTCAATAAATTTTAAAAGTTTGAAATCATGCAAGTTTTCCTCACTGACCACAATGAAATGTAATTAGATATTAATAATGAAAATAAAACCTTCAACAAGAGCCACAAGTCCATTCAATAAAGAAAGAATATTCTTATCAATAACAGTTGCTGAGACAACTATATATTCACATGCAAGAATATGAAGTTGGAATTTTTCCTCACATCATAAACAAAAATTAACTCAAAGATCTGAAGACAAGGGTTAAATTTTATAAATTTGAAAGAAAACATATGAGCAAACCTTCACGATCATTATTTAGCAACTGATTCCTATATCTGCCACCAAAAGCTAAAGGAAAAAAAGGGAAAAAAAAGATTAATTGGACATCACCAAAATTGGAATCTTTTGTGCAAAAACAGGTACTATTAATAAACAGAAAATTCAATCTAACAAATTGAGAGAAAATATTTGCAAATTATATATTGTTAGATTCTAGTATTTAGATGAGGATTCTCTTATAACTCAATATAAAGCAAAAAAAAACATTTAAAAATGGGGTAAGAAGTTAAATATACATTTCTCAAAAGAAGATTTGCAAATGGCAAAAAGCACATAAAAATGATCTCAGCGTCATTAGTCATTAGGGGATTGCAAATAAAAGCAAGTGAGATAAAATTTCACATACACTAGGAAAGACAAATTTTTATAAAATGAAAATAATTTTGGCAATGAGTGGGATAAATTTTAGCCCTTGTACATTACTGGAGTGAATATAAAATGGACTACTCCTGTGTAAAACAGTTAGGCAATCTTAAAAAAGTTAAACATAAATTTATCATATGACACAGCATTGCACATCTAGAGCTAATCTTGAAGAACAGAAAAATAATTCAAACAAATAGTAGTACATGAATTTTCATACCAGCATTAGTCACTAGTAGACAAATTAGGGAAATAAGCCAAATGGTTGTCACAGAGGAGTGGAAGACAAAATGTAGTACATACATAAATGCAATTTTTAGCCATAAAAATGAATGACATCTTGTTACATACTACAACATGGATGAACCTTGAAAATATTATGCTAATTTAGAGAATAGCATAATATTTACAAAAGGTTACATATTTTATGATTGAATTTATATGAAATATCCAGAATAGGCAAATTCATAGTGAGCAAAAGGAGATTTATGGATACTAGGGAATGTGGAATTGAGAGAACTAGGAGTGACTTCTTAATTGGCTTGGGATCTCCTTTGATAGTGATGAAAATGTTTTTGACTGGATACAGGTATTGGTTGCAAAACGCTGTGAGTGTACTGTCACTGAATTGTACTCTTTAAAGTGATTATTTTATGTTTTTAAAATTTCACCAATGTAAAAATATTTAAAATATACAGTTGACCTCTTTTATATGTATATTGTCTACTAATGCTCTGCTTATCTCATTCTTCACTCTTGTGAATTTCAGGATGTATCTGTTAGGGTTCTCCAGAGGGGAAAAAACAACAACAGAATAATGTATGTATGTATTAAGAGATTTATTACAAGGAATTGGTTCATATGATTGTGGGGACTGGAAATTCTGGTAACAGTGATGTGGGAATCTTGAATGAGAATTCCTTAGGCTGAATACAGAGAAAGGAGAGTAGGGTGTAGACTTGAAGCAAAATTCCTTTTGAATAGTGGAACCCTCATTTCTAGTTCTTAAGATCTACTGATCCATTGAGAATAACCAACATTATTGAGGATACTCTCCCTTACTTAAAGTCAATTGATTGCAGATTCTTATCTCATCTAAAAACAGATATTCAGCAAGAACTATTCCAGTATTTGACCAACAACTGAACAGCATAATCTATACATGTTGACATATAAAATTAACCAACATATATTATTTTTAGAGTTGTATTGTTTTCTTATTAATCAAATAAAATATACATTCTCTGATGGCAGGGGATTTTGGAGTCTGACTTAATAAATGAAATACACATCTAGAATGATAGAATGAGTTAAAAAATCAATCCAATATGTGATTTACATTAGCTATTACTTTTTTATTTTGTCAATTATATATATATTTATTGTTAAGAAATTTCTTTTTAGTTTACATTTTTTCCTTTTTGAGCAACTCAGTCTCACATACCATAGACTATATTTATCTTGTTTAACAGTTCAGAAGTTTTTCTTAATATACAATCTATGCCAAACAAAGCAGATAGACAAACTAAGTAGACTTGTTTTGTGTAAATTATGGTTCATGGTTGGAGATTTTTCTCCTCTAATTATTCAGCTACAAAGAAAGAGTAATGCATAGAAAGTTTTTTTTTTTTTTAACGGATTGTTTGTTTGAAAGAAAGTGGAATTGAAAATGACATAAATATCTGTCCCCAAAGCATTGTTGGTAACTAAATGTAAAACAATGAGAAAAGTGTATATTACATCAATAGAACCTTCAGTAATTCATGACAGTTTTGCTCATCCTCCTTCTATGTATACTTTATTGATGAATGGAATCTTATTCACATAGTGGCATTACTGAGATTTTGGATGCTCTCTAATAAAATATTTTATCCTAGGATATTTTGTCCCCAAGATGTTGTTCTTCCTTCTTCACCAATATAATATTCTCCAAATTCAATAAAATAATATTAGAGAATATGTCAATATTCTCAAAATAGCTTTTCTTTATCATATTTTCCTTCAATTTTCATCTTTATTGAATCCTTAAGTCTTTCCAAACAGGCAACTTACATAGGTTTTCTTTTTATCCTTCCTTCCATTCCTCATGTTCTCTGCATTTGTTTACTTCCTAACATTAATTCTTTCTGAACTACCTGTATTCTGTGCATCTGAAATATGGCCATGAAAATCTGCAAGTAGTATATTATATATACAAGGAGTCAGGAAACAAAATCAAGTGCTAATGATAAAATTTATCACATATACATGAGTAATACATAATGAACAAGAAATGATTATTACAGTAGAAATGGGTAATAACAGAGCAAATAAATTTCTGATGGACTCAACAGGATACATAGATAACTCACTGTCTTAATCTCAATCTATCAATATTTTTTTTGTGTTTCTTTTTTCAGAAAATACAAAGAAAAGAAGATTAAGAAGATCCTTAAAGATTAAAAAAAAAAGCAACAAACTGAGGAACTAACAAATATTTTAAGGATGTATAGTTGTAGGGTGTAAAATATCAGGGGAAGTACGAGGTTCTATGGAAGCACAAAGGGAAAGTCTTTGCTTGAAAGCCAAGGATAAAGTCATTCTAGCTATTAAAAATATTATCAAATGACATTTTCTTTTATCATAGCTTCCTAAAACAATATTGTGTATTGAATATTAAATACAATGATCAGAAAATCTTAAATACTCTGTAAAAGGCATTTTTTACTTCTTTGTTCCTTAAGCTGTTGATCAAAGGGTTAAGCATAAGGATGACTAAAGTGTAGAGTGTTGATACTATTTTGTCACTTTCAAAAGAGTGAACAGAGTTAGGCTGCACATACATAAATAGTAGAGTCCCATAGAACACAGCCACTATAGTCAGATGGGAACCACATGTGGAGAAAGTTTTTTTCCTGCCCTAAGCTGAATGAATTTGAAATATGGCTATCTGTATCAACAGGTAGGACACTAGGATTAATAGAAGAAAGGAAATCAAATTAAATGCTGCAAATATTATGGTCAGTAATCCTATTTCACACATTGGAACACATAGCATAGATACCAAGGGAATATCATCACAGTAGAAATGACTGATGACATTAAAGCCACAGAAGTCCAATGTAAAAATCTTAATGGTGAACATCAGAGACTGAAAAGTGCTGTAGATGTAGGGGGTACCCACAAGTATATGACAAAGTCTCTGGGTCATGATAACATTGTAGAGCAGAGGGTTACAGATGGCCTTATAGTGGTCATAGGTCATGACTGATGAGTCGAAATATTCACTGATCATGAACAAAAGGAAAAAGGCCAGCTGTACAGCACTGGCATAATAAGAAATGGTATTTTGATCCATAACAAAATTTACCAGCATCGTGGGACAAATGACAGTAGAATTGCCACGATCAATGAAAGCAGGTGTCTGATAAAAAAATTCATATTTGTGAGGAGGTGTGGGTCCACCTTGGTCAGGATGATCATGCCCAGGTTGCCCACCACAGTGGCCATGCAGATGATGAGAAAGACCCCAAAGAGGGGAGCCTGCAGCTCGGGGTGCCTTGTGACTCCCAGTAGAATGAATTCAAGCAGCACTGTCAGATTCTGTTGGCCCATTTTATCCAATTATCTTTTCAGTAATGTAACAGAGGGATTGTTATTAGATTTAATGTAAAAATTATATAAACAAATTATATTATTTATAGACAAAATGCAGACTTTTTTGTATTGGTGGGTAGAAAATTAATTCCCATTTATGATTTTGCAGCTAAAATAAACTGCAAAGTTGCCTTTTTGCCAATGTAGGAGTGTTCTGTATAAAACATGTTGTGCACTAATACTACATGGATTAAACTCTAATTAGAGTCAATAACATTTTGGAGCATATCCACTGATAACAAAATCGTGTTTCTGTTTTATATTTTTATATGACCATATCCTAAAAGAGTGAGGCAGGGAATAGGTGAAACTAATAAAGCTTGTATTTTATGGTCCCTCAGTTGCACATCAAAGACCCTTTGTGGAGCCTTAGCCATGCACTTACACAGTGATATATATTTGTGAATGTTTTGTAAGATGATTATGATCAAGTTGGTCATATGAGCATATTTATCCTCAATTAAGGCCATCTTCTCTTTCCATTTTATCTTCTGCTCCATTGTACTTGACCTAATGCTGCATTGGAACGTCTACAGGAATTATTGGGGGCCAGGTATGTGGGAATTGAGTTACAGCTTTATTTAATAGTAATGAATATATTTATGTGTTATGAATTAATTAAATATGATTAAATAATGCTATCTGTTCCTGGTGGAACTGACTCTTAAAGACACTCTTAGCCCCTGTATACTGAGGTGTGTGGATACAATTAACAGAAATCATTTTATATAAATCCATAAGACCATTGTCAGTTTGTTCATAATTGAATTTATATTTTTATCTTTCATTCTAAATACATATTCACATTTTTGCCTTGATTTTCATTTGGAATTTATTTTTTAAAGCCCCAATTTGCATAAACTTTAAGAGCCAAAATATCTGGTCTATACGTGCTAATTTCTATGGTTTGCATCAATATTCAGGCATTCTGATTATTGAACATTTACTGTAATATAGCACTGTGGAGATGATAGAGTCTATATTGCATTTAATATTTATTTGTGAATTTCATATATCATATATTGCAAACTGAATTTCTTCAATAACTATAAAATAGAGAATTTCTAGAGTAAAACAATTTGCTTCTCAAATATTTCCGTGATAAATCCAACCCCTTTTTTCATACTGTTACAAAAAGAAAGTCACTAAATCAAAGTGCATCTGCCCTGTTTGGATGCTAGGAAAGTTCTATTAGCTTATTTCATTTGGAATCCATTTCAAACTCCTCTCACCTTCAGGTTCTTCTCAGTGTAAACCTAGCATTCTGTAAGGTCAATTTTCAATTGCAATAAACATGTAGGTCCAAATATTCAGAAAAAAATGCAGTATGGAATTTTATAATTTAATGAAATATCCAGATTTAAGCTACACAACTAGCATGTAGGGACTTTCTTTCCCCCTCCCTTCTTCTTCCCATCCACCTCCAAGGTCCAAGTCTAGTTAGGAGGAATTGCCACCGAGAGCCACCTTAAGGCAATTGCCTGGTAAGGATGATTGTGTGTTCCTTGCCTGGGTGAAACTTTCAGGAGAGTGGCAGCTCTTTTAGGATTCTGCAATTATTATTTGATGATTTTTTTTACCTGATCAAGGAGATTGAGGGCAGGGTTTTATTGATTGGCGAGAGCTATTGCCATTTCCTCTTTCTAGATGAGGTTGACTGCTGTACCTGCATTAAGCCTCATTTCCCATGTAGGCTCTTCTTCTTCTACAATATAATAACAAAAAACTTATGCCCATTTTAAAACTTTATGTCAAATTCTAATTATTACAGTTCCTGCTGTCATAGGATTTTACTGTAGAATAGGCAGTACACTGGATTCAACAAAGGGATTCAGAATTCCAGAACTAATTACAGTAATTTGATGTCTTCCATGTTTTGCTAAGAATTATTCTACTGCTTATTCAGCCTATCTCCATTATCAGAGGCAGTTACTACTTATTTGAAAATATCTGGATTCTTTTACCCTGCTCCCTCCTCATGATATCTCATATCTTTTCTGAATATGTTATAGTACATTGTAATACACCCTGTTGAGAATAACCATTAAAACAGATGACAAAGGAAAAACTGAAATTTCAAATTTTACTCATGATGTTATCATATAGAACTTATGTTTAGTTCAAAAAAGTCTCTGAAATTCCATATCTCTTAAAAATCTTGCTATATACTGATCAATCTACTCAATCAAGTTGTAATGCAGATACTGAGAAAAGCAGATCCAGTAATAAGAGACTGAGTAGAAAAACAACAGCAAAAAGGCAACTATTTGCATGGGGCATACTTATCTAAAATTGTTCAGAGTTTATCAAATATTGTAAAGGGCATACTTATACTAAAAGTATCTATTGTTTGATCAGTACTGCACTGGATATAATTTTACTAAAAGAATATTTATCATTTATCAAATATTGCATAGGAAAAACTTATACTAAAAAATATATTTGCTGTGTATCTCAATTACAAATGTCACCGTGTTTCTGTATTTTATCTGGCAATACTAACCTTAATAGATTCTATTAGATTAGATCATTGGTGATGGTTTCAGACACTTGAACTCCCTCTGTACTTGTATCCAAATGCACTATCATCTCATGCAAACAAATAGATCTTGGGCACATGCTCATTTCATAGGATTTAATACCCAAACCAATGTACTGCAGAAGCAAACCCCAATTAATAAAGGTGATAATGTATGATTGCATAGTACTTGATGAGATTAGCTCTCAGAGTCCATAACTGTTTACAGTCAGAAATTTCCAAAATCCATATGTAATCAGAATAGAAGAGATAATGCTTATACACTCATCTTAGATCATGTACTAAATTTTTTTTCTCCCAAATTTCTCTTTCTTTTCTTTCAGTGGGAAGAATTTATGGTTTCTGTCTCCCATTGTGATGCTCCCTGGGGAAGCAGTGTGTAATTCATTCTTATGCCCAAATCATGTGAGAAACTTCAAAAATTGTCTTCATGTACCAGCTAATTATGTAGGGCACTCTACATATACCCCAGGGTGAAAAGATGAGGGCAATTGAAGGAAGGAACAAAACAGCAAAAATGATTTGTACAATCCCATGGGGACCTAAATGATGTAAACATATTCACTTACATAGAGTCAATGATTAAAGTTACAATGGGGAAATATTAGATATCAGCCCAATCCCAGGAAAACTGGTACAGTTGCAAAGTCATACTTGAATATGAAATGACATTATAGTATTTACTATTGTTTTTCCTTAAATTTATTAGTCAAAGGAAAATATGGCATTGTTACTATGTTAAAAATGTATCATTTGGAATTGAGGGTTCAGAAATAAAACATATGTCTCCAGCCAGTTGATTTTCAGTAATTGTGCAAATTCCATCCAACAGGGAAAGAATAATCCTCGGGAAAAAATGGATTTCTATATGCCAAAGAACAAATTTGATACCCTTCCTCACGCCATATAGAAAAATAAACTCAATAGGAAAAGTGGCCTAAATATAAGCAAATACAAAAAGTCTTGGAAGAAAATAAAGTTGAAAATCTTTATGACCTTAGATTGAGTAATAATTCTTAGATATAACACCAAAAGCAAGAGTAACAAAAGAAAAAATAGACAAATTGAACTTCAGCAAATTTAAATCTTTTGCACATCAGAGTACATTATCTAGAAAGTGAAAAGACACTTATATAACAGAAGAAAAGAGTTTCAAATCATATATCTGTTATGCAACTTAACAATAAAGACTAACAGCTCAATTAAAAAATGGCAAGAACTTGAATAGGCTTTCTCTAAAGAAGATATGCAAATGTCCAATAAACACATGAAAAGATGCTCAATATTAAGATGTCCATTATTAAATTGAGTAACTTCCCTTTTATTCCCAGTTTTCTGAGATCATTTTAAATTTATGTGTGACTGTATAAACATGACAAAAGTTTTTTCTTGAATGATTGATATTATCATATTTTTCTCCCTTGTTTTCCTCAATGTGTGGATTTACATTGATTTTTGAATTATAAATTAACTTGCATTCCTAGAATAAAGCCCACCATCATCATATATTGACCTATGAATATATTCATTCCATTTAATATTCTATCGCACAATTTTATTTATGTTCTTTATTGTTTGTCTCTGTAATTTTTTACTTGAATTTTTTTTTGTCAGATTTGGAGACAAGTTTTTCTTTCCTCAGAAAATAAGTTCCTAGTGTTCACTTCTATATTACTTTTTATAAAGTGGGCATAAGATTGGCAATATTCAATTCTTGGTAGTATACACCTAAGACATTACCTGATTCTGGAACTTTCTTTGTGTTAAATTTTTATTATATTAAAAACTTTAAAATATGGCTATGAAGATATTTTTGAAATTTCATCTTTTGTCAATTTTGGTAAATTTTGTTTTCACATAAAATGTTTATTCCATCAAATTTTTTAATCTTGTATATTTCTTGGTAATATTTTCTTCCTATATTGTTACTGAATGTTGTGTTTGTAGGTGTATTCCTTCTTACGTGAATGATAACAGTTTTTTAGATTATATTAGTTTTCTCTGTCTCTGTCTCTAATTCTCTCTTTCTTTTTCTCTATGCCTCTCTCTTCTTAACTAATCCTTGGACATGTTTAGTAATATAATAGATCTGTATAATAAAATGATTTTGACCACTTCCATTGTATTTGCTTTTTCCCATTATTTCATTAATTTGTCCAATTGTTTTTATATTTTCTACCCTTCTTATTTTGGGTTTGATGGATTTTCATTTTTGAATTCCTTATTTCCTAATATACATACTTAAATGTGACTTTTCTCTTTAACCCTCTTTTAACTGGATCACAAAATTTTTGAGATTTTGTTACTGAGCAAAAGAGAGTTCTTTCCTCCCGATGCATTTTAAAGTACAACTCCTTAGAAACTAGGGATTCAAGAGAGATAGAGTTTATTTGGTTGTGGAAGCAAAGAAGAACAATGGTTTAACAGCCCAAAAATTGTATCTGCTTTTTAGGATTCTAAAGTTTAAATGATTCAAACAAGGGAGGCTGGAGTGGTTATCATCACAATAACAAGTATAAGCAAAGGTGAACCTAGTTAGAAATAACTATAAAGAAGGGTAAATTCAGTCTAGAATTACTACCACAGTAGTAAGTATACACAAGGGTGAGACTGATACAGGTGATTTCAGTAATTTAAGGTGTTAACTTTTGCCTAATCTATAATAAGCCAGAAAAATAAGAAAAAAAAAGCATCTATACAATGTTTCAATCATAACCATTTTTTAATTCTTAACTCTACATTACAACTTTGTAGTTTTATTATCTTTTACATTGAAATCCTGTTTTTCTTCTAATTTCTTTAAAAAAGCTATATTACTTAGAAGCATTTTTTTTAAAATTTCTAAATGCTTGAGAGTTTTGTATATGTTTAATTACATTTCAATTTAACTGCATTAGAGTTAGAGTATATACTGAATAACGTTTTTTGAAGTGAAATTTATGTAAAATTAAATTTACCATTTTAAAATATATAATTCAGTGGCATTTAGTGCATTCATTATACTGTGCAACCACTACAGCTCTCTCATTTCAAACCTTTTTCATCATCCAAGAACACCCTTTACTCGTTTAGCAATCACTCTCTCTTTCCATCCCCACCCTGGCAAATGCTAATCTGTCTTCAATCTCTATGGAATTGTCCATTCTGGACTCTTCAGTAAAGAATCATAAAACATGTTTTATTTCTGGTTTCTTTCATTTAACATAATGTTTTTGAGTTTCAAACAAGTGGTAGCATTCATTAGTATCAACACTTCATTCCTTTTTATGGCTGAATATTATTCTATAGTATATGTATATATATACCACAATTTGCTTGTCCATTGAGGATTGGCATTTGGATTATTTCCACCTTTGGCTATTGTAAATAGAGCAGCTAAGAATATTTGTGGAAGATATCTGCTTGAGTATCTGTTTTTAAATTATTTGGGGTATAAACATAGTAATGGAATTGTTCGGTCATAAACTAATTCTATATTTAATTTTTGAGGAACTGGCAAACTGTTTTCCAAAGTGGCTTCATCATTTTGCATTCCAACAAGCAAAGTAGGAGAATTCCTATTTCTCCATATCTTACCAAAACATGTTATTTTTTGTATTTTTTATTAAAGCCAAGATATGGGTGTGGTATTTAACTGTGGTTTTGATTTGATTTCCTTAATTACTAATGATGTTGTACATCTTTTCATGTGCTTGTTTGGCATTTGCATAACTCTTTTGAAAAATTTTCCATTCAAATTCTGTACATACATTTTTAAAAATGTGTCATCTTTTGTTGTTTAATTGTAAGATTTCTTTATATAATCTGGATACTAAACCCTTATCAGATAAGTGTTCAAATATATTTTCTCCCATTACATAGGCTGTGTTTTCTCTTTCAGGATAATGTATTTTGAAGCACAAAAATTTTCAGTTCTGCAGTTTATCTTTTTTTATTTATTGTTGTTGCTTGTGCTTTAGTTTTCAAATACAGAATCCACTGACTAATCGATGATCATTAAGATTATTCTATGATTTTTCCCAAGAGTTCTATGGTTTTATCTTTTATATTTAGGTCATTGATTCATTTTGATCTAATTTTTTATGTAAAATTAGTCAGGAATTCAACTTCATATTTTTCATGTATTTATTCAGTTGTCATGCCATCACATGTCTCTGCTTTAATTTTCCAAGTTAGACCATTCTTCAAATTCCTCAAAGTTGTTTGACTTTTTCCTAAGTATGAAATTTTTACATCTTTATGATAATGTTTTTGTTTTAGTTCATTATTGGGGTAGCACTGTCAGATACTACAATTTTCAAGAATCTGAAGGAGAAAATGACTTTAAATACACTAAAGTTTTACTTTTCTAGATTAGTGGCCCAAATGCCTACAGATAATATAATTACAACAATATCCGGGTCCGGCAGCGATGGCCGCGGAGCGGTTCAGCCAGCTCCAGTGCGGGGGCGCCGCGTTCCCCGCGTTCCGGCCCGCGCGCCCCGGCGCCGCGTTCCCGCAGCCCCCCGGCCAGGCCGCCCTGATGCTGCCCGCGCCCCCCGCGCGCCCCGGGCCCGAGTGCGGCGCCCCGGGCCTCGCCGGCTTCCTCCGGGGGAGCCCGGGTCCTGTCGCGCCGCCGGCCGCGCGCCCCGGCCTGGCCGCCCCGTCGGTGCCGCAGCGCCGCAAGCGCACGTTCTGCAGCGCCGCAAGCGCACGTTCTTCAGCGCAGAGCAGCTGTGGCTGCTGGAGATCGCCTTCCGCGTCACGCGCTACCCCGACATCCACCTGCGCGAGCGCCTGGCCGCGCTCACGCTGCTGCCCGCGCATCCAGGTGTGGTTTCAGAACAGGTGTGCCAAGTCACGGCGCCAGAGTGGGAAACCCCTCCAGCCCTCGGCTAGGCAGGAGCTTCACCTCGACCACCCTGCTCCTGGCGCTGAAGCCAAATGCTTGAAGCCCCTGCCGCCTCTGGAGGTCGGTGTGAACTGCCCACCAGGTCCTAGCTGGGGTGGAGGGGGCCTCTCCGGCCCTAGCTCCCAAGGACAGAGTTTTGAAACCTATTCCTCTCTCTCGGAAGACATTGGTTCAAAGCTGGACTCCTGGGAGGGACACATCTTCTCTGCCTTTGGTAACTCTTGAGGATTCTGGGCAAACTCAGGCTAAGCCCAGAAGAGCCACAATTGACAATCAAAGAGACAAATCAGAGTATCGCCCTTCCCAGGTCAGTGCTAAGGACACTTCCGTGTTCAGCTTGAGGTGGTGCTGTCACCTTTCACTTTGAGGGTCCCCCTCTCACCTGTGAACCTTCACCCATGGTCTGCTCTTTCTCTGTAGCACCCCCCTACCCGTTTTTACCTGTGTCTCTCCAAATACACATTCATCCTGGTGCACATACTGCTCCTTATCAGTCCTGTTCTTAGTTTTGGACCATTTGTTTAGAACTTGTCTTCTTTATGGAAACCCCTCAGCTTGTCAATTTCCCCGTGTGCTGGTCAGTTGCCATCTTCTGTGTCCCTGTTCCTCTAGTCTTACCACCTGGAACTCACCTTAATCCACCTCTGTCAACCCTTATCCTATCACCAACATAATTTTAAAAAATTGGCCTCTCATCTTTATACTCAATCCTACCTCTAAAGACTCTGTATTCAGTTTATTTCAAGAGCCTTCCCCCTCTCTTGCTCCTCAACTATTTTTTCCATTTTTTTTCCAACTATTTTTTAAATTACTCTTTAGAAAGCTGTCGTAGCTTCCATTTGCTACCAAATTATAAAACTCTTTGGTTACCCTCCCAGAGAGCCAACTGGTATTGTCTTTAGAATACAAGATGATACAAAGCTGCTTCTGGTCGCCCATCCACAGTATGTGCCTCTGTCTCAAAGGCCACTCTTCAGTTTTGGAACAAAACTATTACCTTTATCTCTCTCAAAACACTTAAGACCCCTTCCTCCTGAAGCTAATCCTGATTTTGTACCTGTCAGTTCAAACACGCCAAATATTATCCTTAGCACTTGTTATTGTATCTCTGTGCAACTTAAGTGCATTATTAAAATTTTTCCACAAACAAACAAACAAACAAACAAAACCAATATCAACTATTAAAGGCTCCCCCTCACAAGGTTTGCAATAATTAACAAGCTGTAACTCAGTTCCCCCTGGTATACATTGAGGAAAACAATCCCCCCACCCCCATAGCCTATGTGCCTAAAAACAGGGCACTTCCTCAAAGGTTGAACAAAGGGACCATGTGGAGAGGAGAGCAAAGTGAGATAGAGAGCTTCCCCCTTCCAGACCAAGGCACCTCCAGCCCCTCCAGCACTCCAAGGACACATAACTCCCTAGCTCATTATCCTCTTGCTGTACAAGGGAAACTTTTCACCTCTAGGGCTTCCTATTGGTTCCTGAACCTCACTCGAACCCCGATCCCCTCCCACAGACCATCGTTTCCCCGCCTAGAAAAGTACTGTATAAATTCATATTTCCCCTTCTGGGGATGGGCTGAAGTCTATTCTTCAGACCCCCTCCACTGGGAGAGTGTCTCAATAAAACTTCCTGCCTGCAATTATCAGTCTCTGTGTCCCAGTAAGCGCCCTTTTCCCGAACATCAACAAAAACAGTCTATGAACTGTCAGTATTATGCTAAATTTCCTTTACTTCTTATATTCCCAACAATCTTATTTAAAAGATCAAGAATTTTTCTTAACACACTATATAAAGCAAACAGTGAGTAGAAATTGAATTTTATTTGCTTCTATAAATTATAATTCATGGTTGAGAATTATCTCTTAAGTTTTTAATTATTTCACCAAGATGGAGAAAACATTAAATATAGAAAAAAGGTTGTTTGTTGTTTGTTTGTTGGAAACAGAAAATAGTTCAAAATGATTTAAATGTTTGTCCCCAAAGTTTTGTAGTGAATAAATATATATAAGAGAAAATTGTATGTCCAAAGAATGTACATTAATTCAGTGTAATTTAACTCACTATTATTTTATGTATCTTCTAAAATGAAAATCCTCTTTTCCATATAGTAGCTTTACTGATTTATTTGGGTTCTATGAAGTGGAAATATTTTTAACTTAGTGTAATTTGTCTTTACAGCATGTTGTTCTTCCTTTGTTAGCAATGTAACAATCTCCAAACCTATTAAAATTAATATTAGAGAATGTGTCAATATTACCCACTGGTTTTTTTTTATGTTTTATTTTAGCAATAAAGTATTTTTTTTATTGTGGTTAAAAATCAAATTTTTCACAATACAAACCAATATTTGTAAAATAATATATAAATATATATGCATATATGTGCATTTGCTTACATAAATGTTATTTTTATATATATATTTTAAAAGGTGCTTAGATTACCTAAATATTTTTAAAATAGCTTTTCATCATCATGTTCTCCATGATACTCACATTTATAAATCCTTTAATTCTTCCAGTTACATAACATAAATATCTTTCTTTTTATCTTTCATTTTATACTCTGTGTTCTCTGTCTTTATTCACTTTTTATTCTAATTTCCTTTCTGAGCTAATCACTATTGGTGTATCTGAAATATAACCACAAAATCAGTAAGTAGGGCACTAGGGATCTCAGGAGGAAGTAAATAAAAACAAATGCTAACATACCAAAATAGTCAAATCTATTTCATGCATATTTGAATATAGCACAGGTAACATGAAATGTTTATCACAGAAGATATGACTGATAACAGAAGGATAAATAAATTCTTCATGTTGTCAACATATGACATGGAAAACTATTTGCCTCAAACTTTCTATACACTGTTGTTTTAAGCTTAAAAAATAAAATGAAGACAAAATTAAGACAATTCCTGTCTAACAAAACTGACAGAAACAAACACAACATTTACTGATATAGAGTATAAAAAGTATTCTTGTTAGCCAATATCAGCTCCAAAAAATGAATAGATCTGGGGCGCATTCTCAATTCATAGTATTTAATATTTTAACCCACTGTACTGCAGGAGTGAACCCCAATTGCTAAGGGTGATGATGAATGTTTGTGAAGTACATGCTGGGATTAGCTGTCAGAGACCCTAAGGGCATCTACAATCAGAAGCCAGGAGTCAGGGAAATGACCCAAATCTGGTGTAAACAGAATCAAAGACAATTCTTAGCCACTCACTGCGGAGTGTGTTGCTACAATGGTGCATCATGGGAACACAGGGTACAACAGAAACTTTCAGCAATGATCCCTTTACTGTACAGAATAAAGAGTCCAGAATGGACAAATTTACTTGTCACTTGTGTATCACAGAGTTCAATAGAGCAGGAGAACAAATCTCTAACATCCTGTCTCCCAGGATGGCCCAAAACTGCCCTGAGTCAATGTTGATAGATGGCAGCTCTGCGTGCCTTACTTCATGCTAGAGAGACCAGTCTATACTCTTTGAGTGTGGTTTATATCTACCTTGGAGGGAGGTGGCCCTGCTAATGAGAATTTCTGTTTTGACAAGAATCATTTGTTTACTTTCTGCTCTTCAGAAGACCAGGTAATGTCAGTTGTTTTATTTTTAGGTCCAATGATTCTTTTGCCTGCCGAAATCTGCTTTCAAACTCAGTTAGTGAATTTCATTTCCTTTCATTTCATTTCATTTCATCTCAATTTCAGCTAATATACTTTTCAACACCAGAATTTCTATTTGGTTACTTTAAATAATTCTCTCTTTATTGATATTCCCTAGTTGTTCATATATAAATATTCTAATTTCATTTAGTTGCTTGTATGTGGTTTCCTTCAGGTCTTTGAGAGTATTTAATCTGTTAATTTGATGTCTTTGTTTAGTAAATTCAATGTCTTCACTTATTTAAAGATGGTTTCTTTTGATAACTTTTCTTTCTTTGAATGGCCTTATTTTCATGGATTTTAGTATTCTTCATATATTTTTTTGAGAATTTAATATTTTGAATATTATAATGTGGTAACTCAGGAATTAAAATTCTTTCCCCTACCCAAGCAATTGGGGCTTGTTATGGGTTGCAATTGTCTGTTTGTTTAGTGACTTTTCTAAACTATTTCTGCATGTGTGGTCACAGAAGTTTCTGTTCCATTATCTCTGGGGTCATCCAGGGATCTAGCAATGATTTCTTTATGTTCCTGGTGTTAATAAGCAAAGAAAAAATCATGGCCTGTCCCTAAACACCTTCAATGGATGCTTCTCAGGTAGATACTTCATCCTGAGTGGTTTAAAACAATGGCCAGCTAAGTGCCAGTTCCTGGTACATAAACCATCAGGCAAATCAAAACACACAGCATCAATATTTGGAGGACTCAGTCCTTATTGCATCTCACCCCACCTCCAGCACCAGCACACCATGCCAGGAATCAGGTCACCATCCCCTCTGCTGCCTGCCTTGGGGCTAGGGGCTGAGGATGGAAGCTGTAAAATGAAACAACAACATTCCCTGAAATTTATGAGGCTCTTTCTTCATCAAGCCCTCCTCTCATCATTGCAAGTGTTTGACTGTACTCCAGCATTCTGAAATATTTGAGTCCCACAACTCAACAGTTGTTTTATTGGAGTGACTGATTCCTGGAGCTTCTGCATCTGTCATTTTCTGTGATGTGGCACTCAGTAAAAATTTGAACATTAAAATTTACTAGGACTTAGTTTTTGTTCTCTTTTAAGTTCTGTGTGACTAAATATTCCATCTTTTCTTGCCTAGCTCTCTCCACTCCCGTACTCATCACCACATATTCCAGGAGCCACCATCTTCCCAGATTTCTTGTTTATCTCCTCATCTTCCCTTTTACCATCTTTGTATCCCATCCCCAACCCTAATCAGTGACCAGTGAACACTTATATTCTCTCATAGATAATACGAGACTATGTGCTGCCATTTTGCAAATGTCTAAGAGCATTTGATGTATCAGTTCATTTTCTCCAATTATCCAGCTGTTTTCAGCATCAGAGATATTAAATTCCAAAACCCTTTACAAAGACAAATGTCTTTATCAGCCTAATTTTTAGCATTCTACTTTTTTTCCCTTTTGATTTCAACTATCAAACTTAAAATATGATTCCTATTTTTGTATATTAGGCAAATGTTTAAGAGCATATTTATTCTTCAATCTTTCAAAAAGTAAATGTCCAAACATTTTTGACAACTTCCTTATTTATTGTTGGTAATATGCATTGAGTATATAATCTTTCAATAAATATTAGTTAAATGAATGTAAAAAATTTATTCTAAAGCAGATTTATTACAGGATTCATCCAAAGCAAAAGCTGCACATTAAACTGAAAGTTGAGATAGGCAACTGGCAGAAATTTGTTTATTTACTTTGTTTGTGTGTGTGTCTGTATTGATTCTAAACAAACCTTTAAAAATAGTGGCACTTTTCATGAATACTTCTCATTCATATCAGCCTAAAGACAAATTTAGAACTATCATAGTACAATCTAACCAGTAATTGTTTCTGTTCTAATGAAGCCAATTATTTCTGATTATTTTTTCATGACATTTTATTGAATTCAAGAATCCCACAGTTTTGCTTGATGTTTTCCTCAGCACTTTATAACAATTGGGTTAATTATATACTTTAGGCAAATACATGATTCATGGGAAAATGTGAAGTCCCTTAGAAACAGTGTTCTTCCCAAGATTTCAGTTTGTACTGTCTAATGTTTAGTCAGTGATAGAGGTCATTAGAGACTATTGTAAAAAAATATGTGTGTAATATACATACATACATACACACACACACACACACACACACACACACATATAGCTGTTCCTTTTATTCAAGTTTGTCCTCTGAGAGGAAATAATGAAATGTATCTAAACATATTTGTTAGTTTTTGTTCTGTTTGTTGAGTTATAATGGCTAAGATCTACCTTAAATTGTTTTACCTGAAATAATCTTCAGCTACAAACTACTAAGTTTTATTAGCTCAGCATACCAGATACTCAGTAACTGAAACTGCTTTTGAGTAAAGGTAAGAAACAGTGGAAATGTACATGGACGTCCTAAAGCTTGAATTTTAAAATCTTTGGTAAATTTAATTTACTCTTTAAAAATGCTTTTTCCCCTGTTTATTTGAATTTCCTCAAATTTAGCAGATCAATTTAAGCTGTAAATCTGATAGATTGAGTGTTGTATCAAGAAAATTAGAGGTCATTTACTGCAACTCCACATCCTGTCATTCAATTCTGTTTATAACGTTACCTCACATATTGCAGAGGTTGGTTAAGCCCTGAAAAAATAATAAAATTAAATTTCTAAATTCCTTCTGGATATTCTATTATCTTAAATGATTGCAATGAAAATTATTTACAATAAAAAGTTTTCCTTGGGAAATGTTATTCAATTGTTATTCTAAAAAGATATGGCAGAGTGTCAGGAGATAGCTCTAACATATAGAAATTTCTATGGTGAAATAAACATTTTAAAATCTGTTCCGTTCAACACGATGGTCACTAGCAATGAATGGTTAATGGGCACTTGAAATGAGTTTATTTCAAAAATGTGTGGGTATGTGCGTATTTCCATAATGTCCATGAGTGTCTGCCTTCTTTATGCCCACAAGGAAGAATCAGAAGAGACCAGAGATTTCGGCACTTTTTAAAGTGCCATGACATCATCTTTGGAGGCCATGTTGCCTGGCTTGTAATCCTTGCTACTTCTCTGGCTATGTAATAATCATTTGTGGGTTAACTACTTAGAAGAGCTCATTTTTGATCTTCGTGCCATTTACTCCTGTCATATTCAAAATGAACAGACAGTTCATAAAAGAGTTTACATTTATTCCTTCAACTTCATATTATTTGCCTTCAATTTTCCTTATGCTGGTATCACCATGCTATTGAGACAGACACTTTAGAGGCAAACTGAAATTTTTGAGAGCCAAAATGCTTTTTAAACATCTTAATGAGGTAGCAATATAAGTAGCTCTGAAAAATATTTGAGACAGTCTAGTCAATCTCCTAACATTATAAATATGGAAACGTGTTCAGAAAATTATGTTTATCCAAGAATATGTCTTTAAATTTTTCTACTTGATTTTTTTATATAGTTGATTCTTCTGTAGCTGTTCTAATCTGCTTATCCTTTCCACTCCAGATTTCAAGAGAAGGAATTATCAAATAGCCTAAGATAATTTCAAAGTTGTCACTGAGTTTATTCTTTTGGGTTTGACAGACCATGCTGAACTGAAAATTATGCTTTTTGTGCTGTTATTGGTGATTTATTTCATTACCTTATTGAAGAATTGGGGCATGATCTTCTTAATCCAAGTCACCCCCAAGCTCCATTCACCCATGTATTTTTTCCCGAGCTGCCTATCATTTGTAGAAGCCTGCTGTTCATCAGTCATTGCACCCAAAATGCTGACCAACTTCTTCATTTTGAGAGAAGCCATCTCATTCTCTGCTTGCATGGTGCAGCATTTGTTTCTTGGGGTGCTCATTACCACAAAGGCTTTTTGTTAGTGGTGATAGCATAAGACCGCTTCTTGTTGTTGGTGATGGCATATGGGTGGCCATTGTGAACCCTTTTCTTTACACTTCAGTTATGCCCAAAAGAAAGTGTGTAGTGCGGTCATTGGGTCATACACAGGTGGAATGAATAACTCACTGGCAGACACAATAAGCTTGGAGAGACTGTCCTTCTGTGGGCCAAATGTTGTCAGCCACTTCTTCTGTGATATTCCCTCACTGCTAAAGCTGTCATATTCTCACACCCCCAAGAATGAACTGGTGCTGTTAACCTTCTCCAGGGTCATTGTCATGGGTACCTCCTTGATTGTGATCATTTCCTGCATGTTCATTGTTGTTGCTATTCTGAGGATCTGCTCAGCAGCAGGCAGACAAAAAGCCTTCTCCACCTGTGCCTCTCACCTAGACTGCTGTGATCATATTCTATGGTACCCTAAGTTTTAATTACATTCAACCAAGTTCCCAGTATTGTGTAGAAGAGGAGAAGGTGATGTCTGTTTTATACACACTGGTGATTCCCAAGTTAAACTCCTTGATTTACAGTTTGGGAAACAAAAGATGCAAAGGATGCTATGAAAAGGGCCTTGGAAATTAAGCATTTCTCTTTTTAAGTCCAAGCCACCATTGATCCTACAGCATTCTGCCAGTCAACCCTCCACTTACTAACATTCACATGGATTCAATGATTTCTAGGATTTCTGAGAATTGTGCAAATAATATTATTCTGCATACACATTTTTCACATGGGGAAACAAACCTAGAAAGTGAGAGTGAGTTTCTGAATAGATGCATTTAAAAATAGTAGCTTAAAGCTCAACTCTCTTGAGAAACTAGGCCATTAATATTTGAGTCAATCAATACATCCATAGAAATTAATGCATATTTGCTAGTATTTGGAACACTGAAAATAAATGTGCACAAATCAATTTAAAGATTTTTAAGGTTAGTATTTTTTTTAAAGGAATGTGTTTTCTTTAATTTATTCATAAAATTAAGAGACATATTTGCCTTTATTCAAAAAACATAAATCAATTTTAATTATTGGTAAAACTAAAAGTTAACTGAAATTGATGGTTTGATTCTAAGTGAGATTTCCTAACTACTACTTATTTACCTTCTTTTTTTGCCTCTTCTGTTTTCCTCAATGCCTTCATTAACAAAAGAGGGGTTCAAAAAAAATGACCATATTATAATTCTCAGCTTGAAATAAAAAATCCACTTTAAAAATGTGCATATGCATGTATAAAATGACTTCAAATGTTACTTTGGAATAGGTAAATGTAGTATTCTTCCCATTTCTCCTTTCACGAATCCCCTTTACCTTTTTCCAGGATTATATGTATACATATATGCTTACCCAGACATCGTCAAACCTAATCATGGATGGTATTGCCAGTTCTATAATGATGACTTTCTTACTTGTATGACTTCTCTTCATGTTAAAATTGTTTTTTTATATCCCAAAATGCTTTTTTTTGCCAAAAAGTGCTATGGATAATTGGATATATTACAAATAAAGTTTATTTATAGCATTTACAGTTTTCTGCATTTTCAAGTCTCTGTTAACAACTGATATAATTAGAGACAACCTGAGGTATATAAGGCTAGTGAGTACATGTTGGAAATATTTAAATTATTTTATACATGTTTTTCCTTGGTGAGAACACAGACACATTCTATATGCTAACAAGAATGGCAAGATTTAGAAAAGGAAAAGTTACATTTATCTTTCATATATATATAAAAGTTGTTACTTTTCAATATATATTTTATAACATATAGAGCATGGGTTTACGTTAGAACTTTTCATTCTTCACACTTAAGTTGTTAAATTTTGGGTCACCATGTGGAATATTTTCTAATAGCACTAGCATTCTAATATTGTCAAATAATATTTATTATTTTTCTTTCTTCATGAAATATATATATATTTGAAAAATACAATAAAATTTTCACTGGAATACCTAGTGATGAATAAGAATGAACCAAATGTATCTATACATCTATATGACGTGAATGAATTAGTGATACATAATTTTGAACAAAAAAACAAAATGATAAATTTAAAATAGGGTTTATTTTATACTTTAACTAATTTTGTAGCTAATACTTTTGTAATTACCATGGTCCAGATTAAAAAAAAAAAAAGAAGAAATGCACTACCTCAGAAATGCTGCATGGGTATATCCATTATCTTGGGATTATCCCTATCTCTTGTTGATGTAGCAACATTCTTATAATTGTGTCTTTGATTTGCTTTCTAATTTTGTCACTCAGGAATGAATCCTTAAAATTTGTTTAGATTTGCTTGCTTTAGAATTTTATGCAAGTGGAACCATATTATATGCAATTCTACACATATTGTTTAATGTTTTCAATATTACATATCAGATGCTTAGTTCATTTTCCTTGTTATAAAAAATCCCTTGGTAAAGTTCATTTTCTCATTTTAGTGTTGATTATTATTTTGGTTAATTTTACCAATTATTGAAAATAATATTCTGGCATTCTTATATATTCACCCTGATTCATTTATACATGAGATTCTATAAGGTTTTTACATCTTTAGAAGATGTGGAATATCTGGGCTATATGCTATGCATATATCAAGTTCAATAGATAATATCAAACTGTTATCAAAAGTAGTTGTTGAAGTTCCATTCCCATTAACTGGTGTAAGGGCCCACATTGCTCCACATCCTTTCCCACATTTAGTTTATTATGTTTATAAAATGTAAACCTGAAAATGTGTAAAGCATTACATTAGCATTTAATTTAATTTACTTCTCTTTAATTAGAACGGTTATATATTTTTTTACTAAAGAAGTTGTAAGTTTATAGAAAACCATGCAGAAAAGAGATCCTACATTCCCCATTATTATTAACACTTTGCATTAGTGAGGTACAATTGTTACAACAGATGGAAGAATATTATTATAATTGTACTATTAACTGTAATTCATGGTTTACATTAGATTTCACTTTTTGTTTTATACAGTATTATGTATGTTTGCTTTTTTATTTTTTTAAATAACTTGTGTAATACTTAACATTTCAACTTTCAACCACATCCAAATATGTAATTCAGGGCTGTTAATTATATTCACAAAGTTGTGCTACCATCAGAATCATCCATTACCAAAGTTTTGATAAACAACTTTCATAAGCTTATCTTATTTTGTGAAAAAATAGTCAAGTATTACCTATATATATATATATGTATATACATATAATCGCCTATGTATGTATATATACATACATATGTATATATAACATAAACATGTTTATATATAAAAATTAGCATTTCTATTATAGATATTTAGGATTAAAAATATTCTTGTTATGGCTCCTTTGTTAAGGTGTTGTAAATTTTTTCTATGGACTCTTTTATTTTTATGGTTAAATATGTTGCAAATATCTTCTGTTTCATGGTATGCTGTCTTTCCCCAAATTTTTCCTTTGACATAAACAATATACAATTTCCACATAGTTAAATTGATCATTTTTCTTTTTTGCTAATGTTTTCTACCATGAGTTTAATAAGAGATGTATTTTCTACTAATGAAGTTGTTTGGTTTTTGTCTCCCTATCTTTCTGTATGGACATCCAAATATATACCAGCACCACTGATTGAAAAGGCCAGCTGTTCTCTACTGTTTTTCCTCAATTCCTCATTACACCCAGGATTATGTAGCTCAAAGAAAGATTTGATTCAATGATCACTCTTCTCTTCCATTAATCTGATCTCTCTGCTGTTCCATTGATCTATTTTTGATTCCTGTGATAATATCCCACTCTATTAAATATGCTAAATTCCTAGTAAGTCTTGGAATCTAGGAGAGGTAGTACTTCTATTTTTTTTAGAAGACTTTCACTCTTTTTAGTCCTAATATTGTCATATAAACTTTATAATTAATACATTTCTGGAAGGTTTTATTTTCTAATGCATTAGTCAGATTGAAGAAGATTGCATTGTTCATTTTACAGGTTTGGTTTGTCTTCTAAGCTTACTCTCAGTTTTATAAACATCTCATGTTGAGAACTAATTATGCATTTGTGTGTTTATAACTTCATGTTTGTCAAATTAGTGTATATCACCAAAGCTTTGCAGTTTTTTTTTTCCCATCAGGCACTGCTACCTGGGCAAGTTTTACCCTACAGTCTATCCCAGAATAGGCAAATACCTCTTGGAAGAATGGTTGGAGATTCTCTGTTCTAGTGGAATAAAGTATCTGATTTGGATTTGAGTTCATAAAAATTTTTAACAGCTCATTGATGCCATAAAATATGATTTTAAAACGTTATGACATTTATAGAGCTGTTGCCTCACTGTAAATTGTGTTTTCCTTCCTGGCAGCAGAAGTCTCATTTAACTATATATATATATTTCTTTTTCTGTTTTTTAAAAATATTTTTTCTTTATTCAAGAAGATTTGGGTTTATGGAGCAATCATGCATAAAATATAAGATTCCTGTATCCCACCCAACCACCAACACCTTGCATTAGTATGGAACATTTCTTACAATTGATGTTTGAAAATATTTATAATTGTATTAATAACCAAAGTGTATGGTTTAACTTAGAGTTCACTGGTATTTATAGGGTAGTTCCATGGATTTTTAAAATTTATTTTTCTGACACCATATATAAATCTAACATTTCCCCTTTGTGACAGTTTGAAGTTTTTTGAATCCCAGAAAAGATCTTTTTCTTGGAACTAATTCATTCCTGTAGGTGTGGGACCCATTGACTGGATTCGATTCACTTATGGGACCTTTTGAATAGATCTTATGATTAGATCAATTTAGGGCCTTTGGTGTCAGTGAGGCAAGACCCAGGTTAGGTTTCTGTTCTTTTGCTGGAGTTTTATATAAACTGAGAACTAAAGCAGAGGCATACAGAGAAAGATAGCTGCCATTTTTACCCTGCCATGTGAGAAAGGACTCCAGAATTGCCTATAGCTACTGAAAGACAGAGAAACCTGAGGGGCTATGAGAGGAATAAGGAAGTCCTGAGAGGTTGAGAGAGAGGATGGAGGTTGGAATCAGTGGAGCAGCCCAAAGTTGAAAGGATGAGGCCTGGAAGTGAGGGGAAGAGATGAGCTATATGCGTAATTGTCAAAGCAGAGCTCAGGGAGAAAGTGAGCCTGGAGGAGAAAGCAGATAGTGGGGCAGACTCACCATTTTGTCTTGCCAAGTGGCAGGAGCTGACTTTTGGTGAGAAAGCATCTCTGATGATGTTTTGATTTAGACATTTTCATGACCTCAGAACTTTAAGCTGTTGCCCTAATAAATCTCTACTTTAAAAGCCAACCCATATAATGTATTTTTGTTCCCAGCAACATTAGCAAACTAAAACAGCTTTTTAATCATATTCAGACACATATATTTCAGTGTTGTTAATTATGTTCACAGTGTTGTGCTATCACCATTTTAAAAACATTTCCATGATTCCAAATAGGAACTCTGTAAATTTTAAGCCTCAATTTCCATGGCCTATCCCTATTCTGCCCCCTGGTAACCTATATTTTAGATTCTGACTCTATGAGCTTGCTTATACTAATTGTTTCAAATCAGTGAGATCATACAATATTTGTAGAATGTGGAGAAATAGGAATGCTCATTCATTGCTGGTGGCCATGTAAAGTGGTGTAACTGCTATGAAAAACAATTTGGTGTTTCCTCAGAATGGTATAGAACTACTATATGACCTGGCAGTACCCTTAGCTAGTATATACCCAAAAGAATTGAAAACAGGGACTCTAACATGATGTTGATAGCAGCACTATTCACAATTGCCAAAAGATGGAAGCAACCCAAGTAGTTATCAACTGATGAATGGATAAATAAAATGTGGTATATATACATACAATGGAATATTATTGAGCCATTCAAAGGAATGAATGAAGTCCTAATACATGAGACAACATGGATTAAACTTGAAGACATCATGTTGACTGAAGTAACTATTGTTTTTATACTTTCCAGGTCTCTGCCAAAATTCCCCATTATTGTCTTTACATTCCCTAAATTTATTACTTGTTATTATTTTAAAGGCAATATATAAAATCTTTATTACTTGATTTCTAGTTTATCCATTATTATTGGGGTGCTGGGAAACTGGTTATCCATATGCAAAAATGAAGATAGACCACCTCACATCATATAGAAAAATCAACTCAAAATGGCTGAAGGAACTAAATATAAAAGCTAACACATAAAATTCTTAGAAGATATGGCTATTACTTATTATTTAATAGAAGGAAAATAATGTTGGAGAGGAGGTGCAGATATCAGAACTCAAATGTATTGTTGGTGGGAATCTATAATGATTTAGCCACTGTTGAAAGCAATATAGCTTTTCCTCCAAAAGCAAAATATAGAATTGCCATATGACCTGGCAATTCCACTTATAGGTATATACCCAAAGAAAGTGAAAACAAGGTATCAAAGATATTTTTATAGAAGCATTTTTCATAATAGTCTATATATATGAATAATCCAGTGTCCATTAACAAAAGAATGGATAAGAATGGGATATTTATATGTAATGGAATATTATTTCAGCCATAAGAAAGAAATTATGAGACATGCTGCAACATGGAAGAGCCTTAAAAACATTAGTTTCAGTGAAATAGGAAGGCACATAAGACAAATATTATATGATATCACTTACAGGAGATGACTAAAAATAGAAAATTCACAAAGATAGAAATCAGACTTGAAATTATTGAGGCATGTGGGCTGGGGAAATGGGGAGTGGTTGTAAAAAAAACATCAAATCTCCTCTGTATTTTTTTATACCGTAAAACAGTAGTCCTTAATTCCAATAAAGTTAACTTGATCAATAGTTTTATCAGTTGGTTTCATTGCAAATTAAATTACAACTACTTTATTTTGCTCTCAGATTCTGTATGTCAAGAGTTTAGGGAAGACTCAGATAGACACTTCTTTCTCGTGTTAGTTCTCTTTGGTTAGGTATTCCTGTTCCAACCATTCCCTTAATCAAATCAGTGAACTTATGTTGACTATCCAGATTTCTAAATAACTAATATTTACTACACCATAGTGCTAGGATGATTCCAAAGATCCTTATTTTGCATGTTCAGTTAAAACCATGCAAACGCTGTCCTTGACAACAGTCCACTTGGGAATGATAAAGGCATAATGCATAGTAGGCACATACTATACAATATGAATTATACATATAGGTAATGGTACTACAACCATAGACTTTCTTCCAGATACAGTTTCCAATCCGAAGTTCAAGAATGACCTTAGTCTATTCTGCTATGGTATCTCCAAATCCTGGACCTTTCATTATGCCCTCTCTATCCACAATGGGAGTCACTTAAATTTGACAACCAGTTTTGAGTAATCTTGAAATATTTGTGTCCTACCCACAGGCCATTTCATCCAAAACATTACATAAGACTCTGAATACTCTGCATGGGAAAAAATGGGAGAATAAGCATGTCCAGGTCCTTTAGCCAAACTATTGAATTCTATGGCTTTAATTGATGGGTAGAGTCAGCCCATGTTCGTGTTTTCCATTATTAATTTTAATCCCCTTGATTGGATTTATGTTTTCCCAAGTTAATATTTATGGAGTTAACTTGACAAGGTTCTTTAAGATGTGTGGTTCACAGCTGGAGCTGGAGCCAGTTTTTCACCATCTAAATGCCAATAATAACATCTCAAATCTCTGGAAGTAATTCCTCAATTTCCTCATTTTAATTACATTTTTAAAAGTTACCTAAAAGTTACACCCTATCTTTTATACACATTTTCTCCTTAATTCCATTTTTCTTTCATTAAATATATTTATTTTTAATTGTGGTAAAATATTTATAACATAACATTCATTTTAGCTATTTTAACTAGACAATTATTTGATGTTAAATATTTTAACAATACTTTCATCACTGTCTATTTCTAGACTATAATAATATTAATCCTTCCCCAAAATTTAGCCCCAAGTTTTGTTGTCTAAATTAACATATTATTTACTACCTCTTGAATATTTTCCTGTCCACTCCAAGAGTGAGATTACATATAGTGCAAAAAATTGTGGAGTCCTCCATATCAGGCTATGTGTCCACAGCATTAAATAGGGCATGTTTCTCTGATTGTAAAATCATCTTTCTAGGGGTTGCCTGCAAACATAAAATACCTAAAAATTCAGAAATGGTATTCCATTTCTTAGCCAATGAAAGAGTAGGCAGATGCCTCTTTCATGATGAATGTGCCAAACCCTCATCTTTACCCATTACAAGCCAGTTGTCTTACCTTTCAGAAAATTTGGCTCATGAAAGTTTATATGCACTTGAGAATCAGTACCAATCCAATGATCCCTTTCATTCAGCTGTATTTAGAATTGGCAATGTGCCAACTAGTTCTTTTTTCAGAGAATGTTTATCATTATAGGATTATCAGCCTTCTGCTCATATTTGGTGGTAAAGTGTTCTGGTGTTTTAACAAAATATCTTTAGGATTCTGTGGTTACCTGGCTGCAGGACTAGCTTCCTTTGCAGACTTCCAGGAGATCAATGGTGAGTTACTTTGCATCCGAATATAACAGTGTTTAACCAGATGGCCATGGAAACTTGAGAAAGCTTCTACTTCTTTACTCCTTCATACATTTTCTTCTCTTTCCTGCTTTATGGTTTTAGTTTTCAGCAATTTCGCTAATAAGAGGCACAGGACAGTTTTGTTTTGCTAAGTTTTCCTGTGCTTGGCATTCTTTGTCTATCCACTTAGCCATTTTCTCTGAGTTTGGCTTTAAGGCTTCTTAAGGTTTTGATTTGGGTAAATATACATGTATATATCAAGTACAAAGATTCATTTTCTGGCTATTTGAACAACATAAGTTCATGAATTTCCAAATTATTTATGATAAGCAAAGCATGTTTTAGAGAAAAATTCCTGGTTATCCTCCTGCTGATAAACCAATCCTATGTTGTTTGGTAGAGTCAACATTTTTAGGGCATCCCTGAAAAAAGGAAAGAGTTAGAGACCTACCGCACTAATTGATATAGATGCATAAAGATATAGAATTATTATATTTCTCTAATTATTTAAACTTTATTTACTGTGTCTTGGCTATATCATGATACCTTTTCTTAAAGTCATTTTATTCTGATATTAATACAGGCATCCTGTTTCCCTTTGTTTGATATTTCCCAAATGACTTATTCTTTTTTTTTTTTT
>JAQZBX010008037.1:22993-49218 GCA_029593785.1 Cabassous unicinctus | reverse complement strand
AAAGCATTAATGTTTAAAAAAAGCTAAATATTTCAAAGTTTATTGTGGTGAAACAAGAGAGCTGTATAGTCCATGCAAGACATAAAATTATATTTGTGCCAGTAGAATGAGCTCAACCTTTATTGCTAATAAACAGAGACATTATATTTTCAGCACAAGGAATAAAATCACATTTGTGGTAATATATGTCTTTCCTCCTAATCTCAAAGTAAACCTGAATAGTGTGCTTGTCATTCTTTCTTCACCCTTTTCCAAACCTACTTATTTGCTTTAAAACCTAAACTTAAGTGGCTGGGTTTCATTTAATATTTAACTTTTTCTCAAATAAAATGTTTTCACATATAAATTTTTGTACTATATTAGACTTTTCCAGAGGAGAAAAAATATCACTGTTATTTTAAAATTCAATCAGCACCAAAGGCCAGTTCCTCTCATAAAATGATCTGCTCTAGAACTTAAGATGATAAAGTGAGAAGAGGCCTCATCAAATATACAATTATTATGATCACTAAGCATAAAATTTTTAACATATTTAAGTTTATTAAAAATTATCATTTTTATATAATAACCATATTCTTTTTAAAGTAAAAAATGTGTCATACCTACTATCATCCTTAAGATGAATTCACTTAAAAACTATCAATAAACCATAATACTTATGATTCAAGCACACTTTCTTTGGAAATGACCTGAAACGTATTTTTTCACCTATCTAAAAGGAAACATGTGGTTGCTTATCTTTTATCCCTGCCTTGAATTTACTGAAAAGCAAAACATTAAAATACTTTGAAATAATACAGCATAACCAAGGGAAAATTTCACTCCATTATTATATTCTAAAGCCATGGTTTCTAATTTTGAAATATCTTCTTCTGAAATACACAGGACAACCTATATAGATAGTGTTAGAATAATGAAGATGTCATAAGTGCTAATTAAAACCCCTGCATTAAAAAAAGAAAAAAAATTACAAACAAAACCCCTGCATTTAAACAGAGTGTATTTTAGTCATTGAAAATAATTTCAGAGGATAAACACAGACTAGCAATCCATACAAAATAAGTTTAAAAAAAAAATAAAATAAAATAAAAAACAAAAAATGAGTTTTCAGTAGACAAAGATATATTTCCCTATGAAGAGAAAGAAAGATTTTTAAAATGTGCAAACATATTCCATAAAACATGCATCTGAATAAATCCTTATCTTGGAGAATTAAAAGAGTTAAAAACTCATATACCTTGTTTTGATAGGCAGCACATTTCCAGCCTTTGCTCATGAGAATATCCATAGAGTAGGTATGCTTCTTGCAATGCACTTTTATACCACTTCTTCTTATTCTTACATTTTCCTGGCTATAGAAATACACAAAAAGAATAAGATACTTATATTAAAACTTTTTACTGTGGTAAAATGTATATAACATGAAATTTCCGATTCATTTTAAATATATAATTTTGTTTCTTTAACAATTTATTTTATTGTTTTAGATGTAGCAAAGTTTGTGGGAATTTTGCATGTGAAAAGCCAAAAGGGTCATATTCTTGATTCATTAAAATAATACTGTAATGACACATATCTCTACTTAGAAAATTACAAAACTTTAAGAACCCTAATGTGATAAAGCAGTCATTATTAATAGATTTTCGTAGAATAACATTGATTCCCTTATAAGTGATAGAGCAATACTATTGAAATAATATAAATTAAAAAGCAAGTTGCTTATTTTAAGAAAATTAATTCCATTTGCATCTAGTTCTAGTCTTATGGAACATATTGACAGATTGATGGAAGTTACTAAAACTTTCTATGCTCCAGTTTCCTCATCTTTAAATGATGAATAATAAATAACAGGACATATGTCATAGGGTTTCATAAGTACTTAATGAAATAAGAAATGACAGTTTTCTGGAATAGTAAGCACTCAGTGAGTTATTATTCTACTTGGACATATCCATTTTTCTAAATGGTTAGTTTTAAATACATGTACTTTTTGAAAAGAGAAACAGAACAAAAGAATCTGAGTTAAAAATAACTATAAAAATTATCTGGTCCAATAATTTTTCCAGTGTTATTTTGGAACTTTCCAAAAAAGGTTTTTATAATGTTTTTAAATGTTACAATTTATAAGATTCATGCTGCCATATTCTTTTCTAAAACCTTTACCATCAAAAAGAATACAAGTGTTTATCATATTAAACCATATATACCACCTGTGTATAAAGTTCATATCATAATCTTTGATATATAAGATAATCACCCTTCACACAGAAATGTAAATCTATATAATACACACATTCAATCCATTCAAAAAAATGAAACTATATATTTTTAAAAGTTTTCCTCAAAATCTCACCTTATTGAGTCCCCAAATTAATATTGATCATCTGCTCCCATTGCACTTAATACTTTCACTTCATCATTTACCACTTTCTCACTTGTATTTCAGTTATTTGTGTTCATGACTGTTTCCAACCATAAAATTAAAGGTCTATGAACACAGAGGCAATAAATAACATTTTATTTTTGTATCCTTCACAGTATCCATTTGCCTAACTTAGTCCACTACACATTATATAAGCATTCAGTAAATGGTTGTTAAATTGTTAAATGGCGTTGGTACTGAACACTGATTAATTTGGTATAAAAGCAGTGAAACAATATAATAAAACAAAAGCTACTTTTGTACACAGATTCTATTAATTTACCTATTAATTAAATAAGTTATTACATGGGAAAAAAAGAGGAAAGGGAAGATACAATTCAATAAACACTGGAAAATGTAAACAAACTATTTTAAGAATATCTAAACTAGCTTTTGCAGATTTAAGATTTTTTTTGCAAATCAAATGTTAAATAAGAAATTATAGGTAGTGAAAAATCCTATAAAAACTGCTATACTACTAAATAGTTGGTGTTAAGGAAATTTCTTAAGGAAAACTAATTTGATATAGCTAAAATAAACTTCGGAGAGTTGGGAAATTGAAAAGTTTTGTTAAAAACTAGTGTCTGGGAGTCTTTAAGAACTTCTCCCCAGGTATATGCCACCTAGTGGTAATACAATTAAATGCCTTTTAAGGAACTCATAAACTAAGGCTTATTTTATTTAAAAAATTTTGAATTCCAGAATTAGACTCAGCTATGCATTGTATTTTAAACAAATTTTTTTCATT
This sequence comes from Cabassous unicinctus, assembly GCA_029593785.1. Classification (NCBI taxonomy): domain Eukaryota; kingdom Metazoa; phylum Chordata; class Mammalia; order Cingulata; family Chlamyphoridae; genus Cabassous; species Cabassous unicinctus. The sequence goes on along the minus strand of JAQZBX010008037.1, from coordinate 46,048 downwards.
GAAGAAATGAAAGATGTACATTCTACACTTTCTGTAGCAGTTTGGCCGTTTGATATAGTTATGAATTCCAAAAACAGATATTGGATTACGCTTGTAAACTCGTCTGTTAATCTGGGCATGATTAAGTTATGATTAGGGCGTTGATTGGACCAGTAGGATCAGTAGGGCGTTGAGCCCCACCTCTTGGTGGATGGCATAGCAAAGGACAGAGTTGTAGTTGTTCTGATGTTGGAGTCTTGATGCTGGAGCCTGGGGAGGCCAGCAGACAGAGGAGTTTGGCGGTGAGGAAGGAGAGAAGGGCCTGGGAGAGAGACGAGCCATTCACCTGAGAGTCTACAGCTGACCTTGTGGAGAGAGGCAAAGCCTAGAGAGCCTCATAGTCTACAGCTGACCTTGTGGAGATAGCAGAGGAGCTGAGCCCAGAGACAAGCAAGCCCTGGGAAGAGAGGAACCCAGGAAGCCTGAACCCTCACAGACATTGGCAGCCATCTTGCTCCAACATGTGGCAATAGACTTTGGTGAGGGAAGTAACTTATGCTTTATGGCCTGGTAACTGTGGACTAATATAGATGGGAAGTGTATTAGTCAGCCAAAAGGGTGCTGATGCAAAAATACCAGAAATCTGTTGGTCTTTATATAGAGTACTTATTTGGGGTAGAATCTTATAGTTACCAGGCCATAAAGCATAAGTTACTTCCCTCACCAAACTCTGTGAGGGTTCCGGCTTCCTGGATTCCTCTTCCCTGGGCTTGATTCTCTTCAGGTTCAGCTGCTTGTTCTCTCGACAAGGCCAGCTGTAGACTATCAGGCAAAAGCTTGTCTCTTCCTGGGGCCTTCTCTCCTTCCTCATGACCAAGCTCCTCTGCTTGCCTCCCAGGGCTTCAGCATTAAAACTCCAACATCAGAACTCCAACTCAAAAACTCCAACTCTGTCCATTGCCATGTCTTTTATCTTTGATTCCCCACCCACCATGGGGCAGGGCTCAAAGCCCTACTGATGTGGCCCAATCAAAGCCCTAATCATAACGTAATCATGCTCAGATGAACAGACCAGTTTACAAGCATAATCCAATACCTATTTTTGGAATTCATAACTATATCAAATTGCCAAACTCCTACACCATCCCAAGTACTCAGTGTTCCTTCCAAAGGCCACCATTATTACCAGTTTCTTTTACAGTCTTCCAGAGATATTGTATGCATCTACAATCTATATCATAGAAAAAAATATCTAATAATTTTTGTCCTCAACTTTTAGAGTCCTAAAGACATATCTTTCACCCAAACCTGGGTATATCTAAAATTATAGAACTTTCAAATCAGCTTATCCCCCAACCCAAAATGAAACCCAGACAAGTTTTAAAATAGATTAAAAAGAGAATTTTCAATGAAGCTCTGCAAACTTTAAAGGAGCTAACAGCTTATAAATTCAAGGATTAAGATCAATGATTTTGGATGAGAATATAGGAAGGGCTGGGCTAGGCACTCTGATTTTCAAATCCCAGTAAATCCTATGATCAAAGAGAGAATACCTTGTGTCTACATTACTCTGACAACTTGAATTTTCTCAATCAGTTTTATTAAATTTAGGAAGGAAGGATGGAAAAAGAAGTAATCATCATGGAAAGAAAAGGAAGGCATTTAGTCTAAAAACTGATGTGAATTGATAAGTATAAATGCATTCTTGATAAATAAGCATGGAAATGTTTGGGGTTGGTAAGGGGTTTCAGACAAAACAGATGGCTAGATAGGGAAAGAAGCGCCCTATGTCTGTGTTATTGGACAATGAAGGACTTAGTAACATTTCTCCCTTTCCCAAAGGATAAGGGATAGTTGACCATCCCTTCTCAATTGTATGTTGATTCACTGAATAAGGTTTGGGCTATCATCATAGACTAATATGGAGTAGAAATTTTAAGGAAAATTGCATATATGTATTTATTTACTCAGTAAGGGCACTGGAGAAAAATCTGAGAACTGGCAGAAACTCTTGTTGCTTCATATTTTAAGACTAATTCTTCACATTAGAATTAATTAAGATATAACTTGGGTTGTATCACACAAGGAATTCAGGCCAGGAAGTGAAACTTTTCTTTTCTTTTCTTTTTTCTTTTTTGTTGTAGGTTCACAGAAAAATTATGCAGTAAGTACAGAATTACCAAATATACCCCAAACACGCACAGTTTTCCTATTATTTACACTTTACATTAGTGTGGTACTTTTATTATCAATGAGACAATATTATTATAATTGTTCTATAGCTGTAGTCCATAGTTTCCATTAGGGTTCATTGTTTATGTTGTTCAATTTCCACATATTTGTGAATTTTCCATTTTTCCCTGATACTGATTTCTAACTTTGTTCCACTGTATTTGGAGAAGATTCTTTATATGATTTCAATATTTTTAAATTTACTGAGACTTGTTTTGTGACTTAACATAAGGTCTAATGTGGAGAATGACCCTTATGTACCAAAGAAAAAATGTCTATTCTGATGATGTTAGATGAAGTGTTCTATATATGTCTATTAGGTTTAGTTGATTTATAGTATAGATCAATTCTTCTATGTCTTTATTGATCTTTTGCCTAGATGGTCTATTCAGTATTGAATGCAGTATATTAAAGCCTCCTACTATTAATGTAGAACCATCTATTTCTCCCTTCAAATCTTCATATATTTTGGGGCTATGCTGTTAAGGTGCATATATCTTTATAATTGTTATGTCTTCTTGTTGAATTGACCTCATTATCAATATATACCATTCTTCTTTTTCCCTTGTAACAGTTTTTTACTTAAAGTCTATTTTATCCAATATTAATATAGCTACCCCAGCTCCCTTTTGTTTACTATTTGCATGGACTATATATCATTTCAGTTTCAAACTCCTTGTGTATTGAATTTACGGTGAGTTTCTTGTAAACAGCATATAGTTGGGTCATGCTTTTTAATCTATTCTGTCAATCTCTGCCTTTTGACTACAGAGTTTAATCCATTTACATTTAAAGTATCTACTGATAATGCAGGACTTTATTCTGTCATTTTGATATTTAGTTTTTGTTAATTCTTATACCTTTCTTGTCCCTTAATTCTTCCATTAATGCCTACTTTTATATTTATCTGATATTTTTGTAGTGTACTATTTTGAGTCATTTTTCATTTCCTTCTGTACATATTTTTCAGATATTTTCATTGTGGTTACCATGTGGTTTAAATTTAACATCTTGAATGTATAATAATCATGGTTGATTTAATACCAATTTATTTTCAATAGCATACACAAATACATTCCTATACTTTTCTATCCCTCCACATTTTTGCTATACTTGTTACAAATTATATCTTTATATATTGCATATCAAAAACCATAAATTTATCATTTATTTTTAGGCATTTTTGCATTTTTTAAGTTGTCAGAGGTAAAGACTGCAGTTACATAGCATAGATACAATAGAATAGTACTGGCATTCATAATTATCTATATGGTTACCTTTACTGGAAATCTTTCTTTATGCCTCTTCAAACTATTATCTAGTGTCTTTTCCTTTCACATTGAAGAACTCCTTTCAGCATTGTTTGTAGAGCAGGTCTAGTGGTAAAGAAGTCCCTTAGCTTTTGTTTATCTATGTATACCTTAATTTCCCCCTCATTTTTGAAGGGCAGTCTCACCCAATATAAAATTCTTGGTTAGCAAGTTATTTTCTTTCAGCATTTAAAATATTTTGTCCCACTGCCTTCTTGCCTCCAAAATTTCTGACAAGAAATCAGCACTTAATATTATTGGGGCTCCCTTGTTCATAACAAATTCTTTTTTCTCTTACAGCTTTAAGAACTCTCTCTTGCCTTGGCATTTCACAGTTTGACTACAATGTTCTGGGTGTGTTTCTTTTTGAGTTTATCCTGTTTGGGGTTCATTGGGATTCTTCAATGTGGATATTCATGTCCTCATTAAATTTGGGAATTTTTATTCCATTATTTCTTTGAGTGTTTTTTATACCCTTTTCTCTTTTTCCTCTCCTCTGAGACACTCACAATGTGCATGTTATATACAGTTGATGGTGCCCTAGAGGCCTCTTAGGCTTTCATTTAGCATTTTCCTTGTTACTGCAACCCTTTAACTATTTCCAAAGGTTTGAAGAAGATGGTTCTGCCAGGTTTGCTAGTTGTTCAAAGATTCTGTGGAGGAATGGAACCCTGGAGCATCTTATACCACCATTTAGTTAATCAGAAGTCTCCAAGCTCTGCTTTTGACCCCACACAACAGAAACTTTCTCTGAGGCATGACCTCAACACAAGTGGTCTGACTACTTTTTGGAATAAAAGAGAGGTAAAAACACAAACTAAACCAGAACTATTATCAACTAACTGCTGGTATTTGGTTAAATACAGGGAAGAATTTCTTAGCTATGGTACTTTGAATATTAGAACAGATAGAGTAGTGGTAGAGTAGCCTTTCCTCTCCACCCCTTGGCACCTCAATCCTTCACTCTACCTATCACTTTCCCCTTATTTCCCCCATAGAACTCATCAGCAATTAACACACTATATATTTTTCTTATTTATTTTTCTACTATCTGTCTCCTGCCACTAATATTGGTCTCATGAGTGCATTGAATTTTGTGTTTTCTTCAATTCTGAGCCAAGAAGAGTCTCAAAATAATAAGTCTCAGTAAATATTTATTGAGTTTTGTAAAGAGAGAGTTTTTCTTCTAGGTGGCATGGATAAAACCAAGGCAGGATATCAGAGATGAAAATGAAAGGCTGCTATATATTAATCCCAAATTATATGTTATCCCCACAAAGGTAAAGGGAACATTTATAAACATTATGACTATCTGGCTTTATGGTGATATTACTTCTAAGATAATGTAGAGCTTCATTTTCTGTAGAGAACTAAGGTCTATAAAGTGTTTCATGGATAACTGATTTATTCTATAATATTAGTAGCATTTTTTTCCTTGAAAAAAGGAAAATGTGTGTCTAATGTCAGACACTTTAAATATTATATTAAAAAAATACCTAAGCTTAAAACCAAAGCAATTCAATCAGCTGCTTCTTAATATAACCTATTTGGGGGATGGCAGAGCCTCAGTAGTATTCTTTAGTTATAATGACAACATCTATACTCCAACATTATCAATTCAAATTTTGATTGTATCAATATTAAATCAAAATTAAATATATAAGTACTTACAATTTAGAAAATGCATCTTTTAGACAAAATGTTTCATATACATTAAAAATCCAGAAAACTAGAATGATAAGTACTTAGAAACTGCTTTATTGAGCTTCATAAATTCACTGAAGTGACTTCAAATATTGACCACTACTTTAAAATATTTCATATATAATATGCCTTTAGAAACATGGGGATATAGTCATAGTCATAGATTTCATAGTCTAAAAATTTTCCTTTGGAATGTATCTCCATTCAGTGGTTGAAGATCAACATTACACACCTATTATAAAGTACTTTGCCTGGTGGTTTATGTCAATTGCTGCTGTTTATTCATTCAAACTTGCACCATTGCTTGCTGACTCTAACCAGGTATTGCACTGATGCATCATTCTATTTATTATTGCACCAAAGCTATCTCTCTTCTCCTCTGTTGGAGAATGTTTTCACTAAAAGCAGTTGAGTACAAAGTTAACCACAAGGATATCTTGTCTTTTTTGAATTGGATTTCTGCAACAGCAACCAGTAATCTAAACGGTAAGAACTTTCCTGTTACTTTGATGCTAAAAGACAGCTTTCTCAAATTATTGAATACTTGAAGCAAATACTTTTTGAAAATCTTATTAACTTGTTGCTTACTCTGTTTAAGTTTTGTATAGAAATAGCAAGACTTTGCTTACTCTAACTCAGTAGGATTTTTTTTTAAAGATTTTATTTATTTTTCTCCCCACCCCCTCGTTGCTTGCATTTGCTGTGTCTGTTCATCTTCTTTGTTTCTTTAGGAGGCACCAGAAACCGAACCGGGGACCTCCCATGTGCTAGGTGGGAGCCCAATCACTTGAGCCACATCTGCTTCCCCTCAGTAGGATTTTAACATCAAAACAACTTCTGTCCCTCCACTCCCCCCTACCCTCCCTGGAATGTGTGAACCAGTTGAGTTGGCAAAAAAAAAAAAGTCTAGCTCTGATATTCTGATCGTTACATCATCTGATCCTATATATCAGATGTAACACCGAGAATGCAATGAGAACCAGGGGACAGAATCAGTAAAGACAGAGAAAATAGGTATTTGTGGGAAAATAATCTGCTATAATATAGTAGTTCTTGAGATCCGTTGAGCAGACTATAACCAACCTGGTTAAGAATATAGATTCTCAGGAAACTCTTTATTAAGAAGGTTTAGGAATATGTAATTTTAAAGAGCTCTGCAGTAGAATATGATGATCAGCAAGTTTGGGAACCAATAGAAAAGTAAAACAAGTACAACAACAAAACAAAATAAGACTCAGACACTGAGATATCAAAGTTTGTATTAATAATAACCAGTTACTGACAATGTTACAAGGAAACAAAAAAAAGTCCTAGATTTTAATGAGAGAAAGATGAGCCTCCCAAATCAACAGCTAGGAATCACTGCACTAAATATGAAGACAAAACTATGTACATCTTTGTCAAGCTTTGAAAAGCCCTAGTTAAAAGTTAAGTTAATCAGGTTGGCCGAATTAATAATAGGGGATGAATAAGAAGGCCTTTGTGATTTTCCAGTTTATAGATGATAGCTTATTACCAATTTGGTATGCGTATAAAGACTAGAAGCAGATGGCCCAATGTAAGCTTCAAGTAAGTTGACATAAAATGTAGAAACCTAGAGTTGTAATCAGAAGATCTGTGCTTGAGTCCCAGTTCTGCTGCTGTGTGACCTCAAGCAAGTCATTCAATCTGAGCCTCAACTTTCTTATCAATTAGAGAAGATCACACGAGATAGTATTTATAAAAAGCACTTTATAAAATGTAAAGTAATTTTCAAATGTTATTCATAAATTATCAGAATACAAACATTTATCATTTGGTCTCTGCAGTCCAAGAAAATGAGTACATATTTTATTTCCATAAGAGTTCTATTCTTTAAATAACCCATAATGATTTTTAAAATTTACTAATCATCCAATCAATTGCCAGGCACTGTCCTAAGCACTTCACAAATAACTCCTTTTAATTTTCTAACAAGTTTAGGAGGAGGATACTATTATTTTCTCCATTTTACAGAGGAGAAATCTGAAGCAGTGAGTTTAGTTCACAGAGCTAGTAAGTAATGGAGCTGGAATTCAAATAAGCAATCTAACTCCAAAGTTATGGGCTCACCCACTACAATATAATATCATTTTGCTATAAGGCAATTCTTTTGCACAAATCTTAAAGATAGTGCTATAAAGAGCTCCTTGCCCATAACATTAAAAGAATATTGCGTTGAAAATTATAGAAAATAGTGGCTTGCAGCATTTTCTATATCAGGTCACTTTTATAAGGGTTAGGGAAAAAATTTTTTAGGACAAATAACGAGTAGCTAAAATTTTAAATCAAATTTATTTATTGTATACAATGTAAAGTGTTTTTTACCTATTCTGATTTCAACTTAGAATTTTTATTTTGCCAAACTGAAGATAAGCCTGTAGCAAGCAGTTGTACATGCTGCTTTGTTAAATTATAGTGAAGTATTGGCAATATATTGATGAAATAAAGTACACGACACAAATAAACAGAGGCAATGGATAACTGTTAAGGCCTGTACTTATCTAACACATTGCTATCTCCCACTGCTCTAGTCGGGCTAACTACTCCAGTTAGGAACATTACCCCAAACTAAGAGAAATGTATAGGTTCATATAAGCCATTAAAATAAGTACGTGCTCATTTGCCCTGAGCATAAAAAATGTCAGGATGAGCCTGAGGGATTTTAAGCAATAGGACTAATAGACATGGAGACATAAAACTAGAAGAAAGTAAACATTTTGGCTGCTATTTTTCAGTCCATGTTTGTTTGTGTTTTATGGAATAATGTGTTTATGAGAAAACACTGGCTGTATTTATTACAGACAGATGCTCAGATTCTTTTTAACGATAGAATTGTAAGAGCAGGTGGGAAATCTAGGTGAAGAGGATTGTTAAATATGTGATGCTGAATCAGGGCATTTTCAGCATGCCTCATGATTTCTTAAACGGAGAATAAGCATTTTTGGAAAACTGAGAAAACTATATATTGGAATTTCTTGGAAAAGAATATTACTGCTTTCTGGAAGAATCAATGTGAGAAACCTAGTTAATACTTAATATATTTGTCATGCATTTGGTGATAGGAGAAGTAGCCATCTGTTCCATCCTTTATAGACTGAGTGATGTTGGTCATATTGTTTGAATTTGGACTTTTAACTTCAGTACAAATTTATAGCTATCTAAATTCATAAGAGATGAAGTTGGGAGATGACAAGGTGAATTCAAGAATTTATCTGGTGCAGCCAAGTCAGTATATATAAATGTGAGTGAATCGGAAAAGCAGAGTAGAGATAGGGAAAGAAACTCTTCACTCTGTTGAAAAGAACATGAAAGATTATATTCCTTGTTCTCCTTCTAAATTCCATCAAACAAATGCAAAGTATTCTTGAAGAACTGCAACATTTGGGTCTCTTCATTCACCAAGCAGTCAGATTAAGAAGGCTCTAACTTATATCCTGCTTTCAACAGTTCTTAGCACTTTTGTCTGCACTAAACTAGAAAAGTATTCTAGCAATGGCCTCATTTCAGTCAAGTACTGAAGAATCAAAGAATTAGATGACTATTCTAGCTCTATTTCCCTCAATTTCTGGGAGCATAATATTGGTTGATAAAGAACCCGAAAACCACGTCATTTTCCACATATGATCTTAGCCAAAAGAAAAGATGTTATTTTCCACCTTAATATCATTGGTCTCTTTTTGGTACTCCCTCCTGTAGGTGTGTGATTCAAGGAAAGGAAATAATTTAACTATATTTCACCTGTTTCTTCCAATGAATAATAACACTAACATTTATTAACTCTGTGCCAAGAGTTAACTTATGTGCCAAGTACAATGCCAAATACTTTATATGTATTGTCTCACTTAACCCTCACAGCAATTTTATGAGGTACATACTATTATATCCTCCACTTTACAGATGAAACATCTGGGGTTTGTAAAAGTTAAGTGACTTGTCTGAGATCACCTGTCTAGTAAGGGGCAGAGCCAATCAGCAAATCCAAAGAGCTTGGCTCCAAAGAGCCTGTCTTTTTAACCACTATGATAGCTTTATGTTTTCCTAATACACATTCATATTCTTTGAATTTGGGTCATAATGAATCTTAGCAAAAGCACTTGCTTAAATAGATGTTAATCCAGAAACACTGGTAAAATAACTACTACATATGCAATATAAAACATCAACAGTTCTGCCTATTCTACATTGGTCACTAGTCCTCAAAGGGAAACATCAAGAAGAAAGGAGTTCCAGGAAGATGGCATCGGAGTAGGCAGGCAGGACTCAACTCTTTCACAAAAACAATGGAGAAAGGGCCAAAAGCTGTCTGAGGGACCTGCTATGGGGGTCAGCAGACCAGGACAGTGCTACAAAAACCCCAAGAGGGTGAGGGACAGAGAGATGAAGAACCCGAAACAACAAATGTGAGTTACCAGCCACCCATAGTGGCCAGGAAGGTCTCCCATCCCCCATACCCAAGATATTAAGCAGGGATAAAACCTCTGACTCACTGCAGCAGACTGAGAGGGGAAGAGATGCCTTCCTCACTGTCAGGTGTTACAAGGCAAAAGGGATGTGGAGTCAAGGGCTTCTTGGCAGTGAATTCGGCCAGCAAAGCCCACTCTGGAGTTTGGCTCTGGCAAGACCAAAACACAAGAAAGATGGGATTGAAAGAAACACGTCCATGGAAAGGAGTGCCAACGAGTGCCATCTGCTGGCCAGTCTGGAAATTGCACAGAAGAAAAACCTTAAGGTCTCTTTTAACCCCAACTCCTGGGAAAATATCTGTGCCCCACTAATGAGTCTCTGGCCTGATTTTGATAACTTAAGCTGGGCAATTTTAAAGACTTAGAATAAGTTGAACCAAATATCAAAGAAGAGCTGTGAAAACAAAACAATAGGCAACAGAGAGGAATTGGCCATCAGAGGAAATTCACCAACATATTCAAATGCCTAGACATCAGCAAAAAATTACAAGCTATTCTAGGAAACAGGAAGAGATGGCTCAGCCAAAGGAACAAACCAAATATCCTGACAAGATACAAGATTTAAGACAATTAAATTATCATTTAAAAGACAATGACATTCATACAACTCTTCTAAATCAATTCAAAGGATTGAAAGAAAATATGACTAAAGAGATAAAGGATATTAAGACGACACTGCGTGAGCATGAAGAACAATTTGAAAGCCAGCAAAGAAAAGTAACAGAGCTTATGGGAATGAAAACATGATGCATGAGATTAAAAATATATTAGAAAACAAATAAAAAAACACACACACAAAAAAAGAAAAAAAATACATTAGAGGGGGATTGTGGAAAGATGGCATCCAATTGGGTAGACAAGGCTCAGTTCTCTCACATTACAATGGGGGAAAAGCCAAAAGCTGCCTGTGGGACCTGCTTTGGGGGTCATAAGACCAGGACAGTGCTTCACAATTCACAGGAGGGTGAGGGACAGAGAGATGAAGAACCCAAAACAACAAACTGAGTTACTCAACCTTCCCACAGCGGGAAAGGGCTCTCCTCCCCCACCCCCCGACATATTAAGCAGGGGTAAAATGCCTGGCTCATGGCAGCTGACAGAGGGAAACAGACAGCTTCCTCCCTGTCAGCTGCTACAAGTGAAAAGAGAGCGGGAATTGGGGAGCTTTTCTTCAGTGAATTGGGCCATCAGAGTTCACTTTGAATCTCGGTTCGGGCCAGACCAAAACAAAGGAAAACCAAGAGATACACCTCCGTGCAAAAGTGCATCAATGAGCACCATCTGCTGGCCAGTCTGGAAATTGCATGAACAAAAACTGCAATTGGGTCTCTCTGTTCTCTAACTTCTAGGAGAAAATTTGCAACCCATTAGTGAGTCCCTGCCATGATTTTGATAACTTAAGCTGGGCAATTTTAAAGACTTAGGATAAGTTGAACCAAATAGCAAAGAAGAGCTTTGAAAAAATAATTAACAATAGGCAAGAGAGAGAAATTGGACATCAGAGTAAACTCACCAATATATTCAGACACCTAGACATCAGCAAAAAATTACAAGCTATAATAGGAAACAGGAAGATATGGCCAAGCCAAAGGAACAAACCAAACATCCTGACGAGATACAGAATTTAGGACAATTAATCAATGATAACCACACAACTCTCCTAAATCAATTTAAATTGAAAGAAAATATGACTAAAGAGATTAAGGATATTAAGAAGACACTGGGTGAGCATAAAGAAAAATGTGAAAGTCTGTAAAGAAAAGTAACAGACCTTAGGGGAATGAAAGACATGATGGATGAGATTAAAAATACATTAAAGAGGGAAGCGGATGTGGCTCAAGTGATTGGACTCTTGTCTACCATATAGGAGGCCCAGAGTTCAATTACTGGGGCCTCCTGGTGAAGGCAAGCTGGCCCACACGGAGTGCTGGCCCACGTGGAGTGCTGGCCTGTGCAGGAGTGCTGGCCTGCATGGAGTGCTGGCCAGAAAGGAGAGCTGGCACAGCAAGATGACACAACAAAAAGAGACACAGAGGAGAGACAATGAGAGATGCAGCACACCAGAGAGTTGAGGTGGCGCAAGAGATTGGGCACGTCTCTCCCACTATGGAAGGTCCCAGGATTGGTTCCCAGTGCTGCCTAAAGAGAAGACAAGCAGACACTGAAGAATACACAGCGAATGGACACAGAGAGCAGACAGTGATTGGGAGGGGGAGCGGGGGGAATAAATAAATAAATCTTTGAAAAAAAAAACATTAGAGGCACACAAGAGCAGATTTGAATTGTTCAAAGACAGAATTAGTGATTTTGAAGACAGAACATCTGAACTGGAAAAGACAGGAGAACACAAAGAGAAGAGAATGAACAAAATGGAACAGGGTCTCAGGGAATTTAATGACAACATGAAATGCAAAAACATATACATTATCAGTGTCCCAGAAGAAGAAATGGAAAAGGGGAAAAATATTAGAGGATATAATGACTGAAAAATTCTCAACCCTTATGAAAGATATAAATATCAATATTCAAGAAGGACAACACACCCCAAATAGAAGAAATCCAAATAGACCTACCCTGAGACACCTATTATTCAGAATGACAAATATCAGATATAAAGAGAAGATTCTGAAAGCAGCAAGAAAATAAAAATAAAATAAAATAAGCAGCAAGAAAATAAAAGCATCAGGGAACCTTGATAAGATTAAGCGCCAACCTCTCATCAGAAACCATGGAGGAGAGAAGAAAGTGGTATGATGTACTTAAGGTACTGAAAGAGAAAAACTTGTGGAGAGAGAGGTGATGTTATCAACATGGTTATGTAAGACATCCCCCAGAAAAGTCTTCCCTCAGAATCAACTAATAAAAGGACAAATCCCATTTGCTTAGAATACAAGGGGACAACAGATACTGAAGGACTTCACAATGACTCGAAGAAAAAGAAAAATAAATTTCAATACCAGGTAGGAAATTTCTGTCCCAACTCACCAGTCTAGATGCCTCCCCCTCACTCAGTCCCATGCAGCTTGGGAGTCACACAGAAGGAGCATGGCCCAGACCCCACCAGCAATGCAGACTATAGACCCACTCACAGCAGCGAGTCAGAACCTCAAGCATATCCAGGCACAGGGTCCCAAGTCTGCAGAGACCCAGGGAAGAAGACAAGCTGCAGAGTCATGCTGCATACAAAAGTGCTCCCATGGGGGAGGAGAGAGGGACTGCAGCAGAACTGTTGGCAAGAGGTGTGTGCACTAAATCCGCTTTCTGTTGACTGGACAACCTAAATGCAAAACAGACATTTCTGGATCAACCCTGTCAATCTTCTCCAAGGTAGGATACACTAACGGATAGGAATCCAGAGGCAGAAAAACCTCATGGAAAAAAAAGGTGGGGTTGGAGGTAAATTGAACAGCTGAGAGACAGAACTGAAAACTGTAAGGAAAAGAGGGCACTGAATGAGGGAGAGAATTTAAACAAAGCATAGGAGCTGAGGGGGTGGTGGAATTCTGTACAAAAACAATTATAACAGATCAAGATTTCCATAGAAGAAACAGAGGAAAGGAAGTTTTCTCCTGGAGGTGAAACAACTGCACAAAAACTACAATCTTAAAAACTGTATTACATAGACAAGGCAAGAATCACATGAAGAAGAGCTGAGAAAACCTGAATAAGTTAAACACAAGCTACTCTAAAGGTATAGAATAACTTGGACCAAGCATCAAAGAAGAACCTCAACACAAAGCCAATCAACAATAAAATGCTAGACAAGAGGGAGAACCTGACCTTCAGAGACAACTCATCAAGATTATCAGATGCCCAGAAATCAGCAAAAAATAAATAAAAATAAAAATAAAAATAAAATGACAAGCCATATGAAGAAACAGAAAGATATGGTTCAGACAAGGAAGCAAATTAAAATTTCAGAGGAGATACAGAATTTGAAACAACTAATCAGAGAAGTTCATACAAATGTCCTAAATAAACTCAATGAGATGAAGGAAAATATGGATATAGAGCTAAAGGATATGAAGAAGAAAATGTGTGAGCATTAAGAAGAACTTGAAAGTATAAAAAGAAGCATAACAAGGGAGCAGATGTAGCTCTACTGGTTGAGTGCCTGCTTCCCATTGTACAAGGTCCCAGGTTCGATCCCCGGTACCTCTGAAAAAACAAAAACAAACAAACAAACAAATGGAAAAACCAACTCTCATTGGGTAGCCGATGTAGCTCAATGGTTGAGCACCTGCTTCCCATGTATGAGGTCCTGGGTTCATTCCCCAATACTTCCTAATAAATAAATAAATAAATAATAAAAAATAAAAAATAAGCATAACAGAAATTATGGGGATGAAAGGCATAATAATATATATTAAAAATACACTAGAGGTATACAATAGTGGATTTGAACAGGCAGAAGAAAGAATCTGCACACTAGAAGACAGGACAATCAAAATCATATTAGTCAGAAGAATATATAGAGAAAAGAATAGAAAAATTTGAGCAGGGTCTCCGGGATTTAATGACAGCATGAAGCACACAAACAAATGTGTCATGGGTGTTCCAGAAGGATAAAAGAAGGGAAAGGGAGCAGAAAAATTATTTAAGGAAATAATTGCCAAAATTTTCACAACCCTTTTAAAGACATAAATGAACATATCCAAGAAGTGCAACATAGTCCAAATAGAATACATTCTAATAGACCTACTCTGAGACACATACTAATCAGAATGTCAAATGCCAAAGGTTAACAGAGAATTCTGAAAGCAGCAAGAGAAAAGTAATTCATCACATACAAGGGATACTCATTAAGACTTAGTACCGATTTATCACCAGAAACCATGTAGGTGAGAAAGCAGTGATATGATATATTTAAGATACTGAAGAGAAACACTGCCAGCTAAAAATTCTTTATCTGGCAAAACTGTCCTTCAAAAATGAGAGAGAGTTTAAAATATGCAAAGATAAACAGAAGCTGAGAGGGTTTGTCAATAAGAGTTCTGCCATACAAGAATTACTAAAGGGAGCTCAGCAGGCTGAAAGGAAAAGACAGGAGAGAGTGGCTTAGTGTGAAGAAAGGAAGATTTTCAGTAAGGGTAATCAAAAGTTTAAATACAAAACCTGAATACTGTATCCTCAATATAAACTCTACTCTTTAATTCCTATAAGAGACAGAATACAATTGAACAAGAAAAGGGCATATTTCTTGATTAATGGACATGTAAAATATAAAGAGGTAAAGGGGAGCAAAAGCAACATAAAGAGAGGAAACAGAGGGATATGGGAAAAGAGGATGCATATGCTAATGAAGCTAAGTTGGTATCTTTTCAAATTAGTAGGTTATAGATGTATGTTGTGTAATACAAACCCCATAATAACCACAAAGAAAGTATTTTAAAAATATACAGAAACAGAAATGAGAATGGGATCACATAAGACAAATTACACAGAAAAAGAGGTTGCAATAAAAGAAAAGAGAGAAAAATAGAATATGACATACATAAAACAAATGACAGAATGGCTAAAGAAAATACTGTCTTTACAGTAATAATAATGAATGTTAATGGATTAAATTCCCCAATCAAAAGAAACATATTGGAAGAATGGATTAAAAAACATGGTCCAACTACATGTTGTTTACAAGAGACTAGTCTTAGACCCAAAGACACAAATAGGTTGAAATTCAAAGGATGGAAAATGATATTCCATGCAAATAGTAACCAAAAAAGGCCTGGTGTAGCTATACTAATATCAGACAAAATTGACTTTAAGTTCAAAGCTGTTATAAGAGACAAAGAAGGACACTATACATGAAAATGTAGGGAAGCATCTTCAGAATTTTGTGTTAGGCAATGATTTCTTAGACTTTACACCTAGAGCACAAGCAGCAATAGGAAAATAGATGAATAGCACCTCATCAAAATTTAAAAATTTTGCACATCAAAGGATATTTTGCACATCAGAAAAGTGAAAAGACAACCTACTCAATGGGGGAAAATATTTGGAAACTATGTATCCGATAAGGGTTTAATATCCAGAATATATAAAGAAATCCTATAACTCAACAATTAAAAGACAAACACTCCATTTTAAAAATGGGCAAAAGACTTGAATAGACATTTTTCCCAAGAGGATATACAAATGGCTAAAAAGCACATGAAAAGATGCTCAGCATCATTAACTATTAGAGAAATGCAAATCAAAACCACAATGAGATACCATTTCACACCCACTAGAATGGTTACTGTTATAAACACAGAAAATTATAAGTGTTGGAGAAGATGTACAAAATAGGAACATTCATTCATTGCTGTTGGGAATGTAAAATTGTGCACTGTGGAAGACAGTTTGGCAGATCCTCAAAAAGCTAAGAATGGAATTATCATACCACCCAGCAATCCCTCTGCTAGGTATATATCCAAAATGATTGAAAGCAGGGACTCAAACCATGTTTGCACACCAATGTTCATAGCATTATTAATCACAACTGCCTAAAGTTGGATGCAACCCAATTGTCATCAACCACTGAATGAATAAACAAAATGTGATATATGAATAAACAAAATGTGATATTGTGTTAATATCACAATGGATGGAATATTATTCATCCATTGAAAGAAATGAAGTCCAGAAACATGTGACAATATGGATGAACCTTTAAGCCATTATGCTTAGTAAAATAAGCCAGACACAAAAGGACAAATATTATGATCTCACTGATATGAAATAATTAGAATAAGTAAATTTATGGAGTTAGAATCTAGAATATAGTATATCAGGGGCTGGGTTGGGGGTAGAGAATGTGGAGGTAATGCTTAATTTGTTCAGAATTTCTATTTGGGTTGATTTTAAAATTTTGGAAATGGTGATGGTAGCACATTATTGTGAGTTTAATTAACAACACTGAATTATATATGTCATTGTGGTTTGAACATGCTACTAGAATAAAAATTAAAAGATAAAACATGGGACTGTATAACATAGTGAACTCTATTGTAAACAATGGACTATAGTTAATTGTACAAGTATATAATATTCCTTCAAGAATTATAACAAACATACCACAGTATTACAAGATGTTAAAGGGTGATATATGGGAAAAATACACCTAATGTAAACTATGGATTATAGTTAATAGCACAATTTTAATATTCTTTTATCAGTTGTAACAAAGGTACCACACTAATGCAAACTGACCACAATAGAAGGGTATATGGGAACACTGTATGTTTTACTTGATTTGTCTCTAAACCTACAGCTTCTCAAAAAAAAAAAAAACACACACAAAAAAACCAATTTGTGGGCTCCTGATTCCTGAGTTTGGCTTTGTTCTGAATCAAATTGTTTCATTGTGTGACTTATGTGATGTTCACTGAAATGAGACTACCCAAGTTAAGCCTGACAGATCTCAAATCCTCACAGTGATACTAGTACAACCAATTAAAAATATACTTTGATTTTTGAACTTCTATTTAAATCTTGTTTCTTAGAAATGCTCTGTTCTTTACCCCACTGGAAAATAGCTAAGATTCTAAGGTCTGCTTCATTAGCAGCTAGAAATGGTTGACAGCAGAAGTGCCTAGGACAACATCCAAAATACCAGAGCAGAGAGGGTGCCTCACATTAACATGATTGGCTCACCACTACCCTGAAATGAAGATATGTGGTGTTAGTCCATACTTAAATATTTTTACTAAAACAGACTTTCTTTCCAGCTGCTTTCAAGTTAAAATTAAACAAAGACACCATGCCAAAGATATGGTTAATAACTCATGTTCAAAGTATCACATATTTCCAGATTTAATTATACCAAGGATTGAAATGCATGTTTTGAATATACTGCGACAGCTTGAAACTTTTTGTGCATCTCAGAAATGATCATGTTCTTAAAGTTAATTCATTCTTATAGTTGAGGGCCCTCTGATTGGATTGGATTCAACTGTGGGGCCTTTGATTGGATTGCTTCAATGAGGTGTGACCCAGGGTGGCTCTTGTTCCTCTTGCTAGAATCCTTTATAAATGGAGGACTGAAAGCATAGAGATACACAAAGAAAAAGATGCAGAGATGGGGAGAAATAACCCAGGAACTCAGAGAGGAACCCAGGAGAGAGGAAGTCACAGACAGAGAAGCCAAAAGCTGAAAATGAGACCCGGAAGAGAAGCCGATGTCTCCATGTACTTTGCCATGTGGAAGGAGTCCAGGATAGCCAGCAGTCAACCTTTGGTGAGACAACATCTCTGATGATGCCTTGATTTGGACATTTTCACAGCCTCAGAACTATAAGCTTCCACCCTAATAAATTCCCATTTAAAAAGCCAACTCATTTCTGGTATATTGCTCCCAACAACCTTTAGCAAACTAAAACATATGCATATACTTATATATATATTTGAATATGTACACTTCTCATTGTAAAACAGAAACCATCCAAATGTAGTTAAAGGTATCCACATTTCTAACTTTCACTTTTTATCAGTTTTCCAATGAAAGCATGCTTTTCAGAAGAAATGTTTCAATATCAAAATATAGACCCAGCTAATTGAATTGATTTATACTGATTAAACCAAACCTTTGGAAATAGGTCCAGTTCACCTAGTTTCATCAACCTGAGAATGCAGTCTATTCATTAATTGTAGTATGGGATTTAAAGTTTAAAAAGAGTCAAAAAGATACTGAAGGAGTTATTATAATGAAATATTCTGTTTGAAATTTGAAAAACTGATCGCTTTCCATAATTAAATTTCCCTGTGAGCTAGGGCTACAACTTAGAGTCTTCTCAAGTGAATTAAAAAATTACCAAATGATAATCTTAAAATTGCTTCAAAAGGCAATTATGTAAAATATTCAGTTGATTTATACTAAACTGCCATAGAAAAATAACATTTAAAACTCCCACAGCTACTTTTATATCCACACTTCCTTTGGATGAAAATGCCTTAAAAACCAAATATTTGAATTTAAACAAATAGTATACATTATTTTATTTTTATAAATCGAAAAGTAAATAATTATTGATCTTTAGGGATCTGAACAAGAGCAAGAAAAATGTTCTGATGTTTCTCTACCTACCTTTAATGTGGTACTATAATGACCAACAAATGTTGCATTTATCCATGATCTTGAATGGGGATCACCCAGGAATTCTATGTGATACTGTTCAACATTTCCATCTAGGTCATAGGTCACGTACTTCCCTTTAAAAGGATCAGGACAAAGTATTCCTGGCCAACTTACAAAAGAAAATGTTTTCAATTATTTTGATGTTTTAAAAAGCAGACATTAACACATCTATCACAATCATATGGTAAAATTTCCTACGTTTAATTTTAATGACATTTTCATAAAATAAACATATTCATACTTACCATATATTTTAAATTAGAAATTCATTTGATACATGTAATAAGTTGTGTATTTGTAGTTTAAGAAAACCTCGAAATAGTCACAAATTTAGATACACATAAGATATAAGAGGAAAGAAAAAAATGATCTCCAGGGTCAATAAGAGACATTTAGGCCTTGCTGATAAAAGATGAGAGAAAAAAAGATTGATCAGATTTATGACAGGGTTGAATTAACTCTAACCAACTAGCATAAGTAATTACCAAAATGTTATCCCACTGGCAGGGCTTCTGACAGGATGGGAAGGAGCTAGGCTTGCCCAAGCCAGGGATGCCAAAGGAGTTCTGACAGCTCAGGCTGAGACAACACTGTAGAGCAAAACTACTGTAGGAAAAGCAGAAAAAGAGCTCAGCAGTTCTATATTGTCCCCTTTCCCCCCCCGCCCCCATCTGCACCATTGGCAGGTAACCAAACTGCTAAAAATATTCAGGGCTAGACAGAAAACTTGTATTTTACTAAGAGTAAATCTCCTGGGGAGCAAATGTAATTCAGTGGTTGAGCACCTGCTTCACATGTACGAGGTCCTGGATTCAATCCTTGATACCTCCTGAAAAAAAATCTTTAGGGGAGTTCTGGGAATATGGCATCAGAGTAGGCAGGCAGGGCTCAACTCTTTCACAAAAATGGAGAAAGGGCCAAAAGCTGCCTGAGGGACCTGCTATGGGGGTCATCAGACCAGGACAGTGCTACAAAAGCCCCAGGAGGGCGAGGGACGGAGAGAAGAACTCAAAACAACAAGCATGAGTTACCAACACTCTGCGGTAGTTGGGAAGGGCTCCCATTCCCCACACCCAAGATATTAAGCAGGGATAAATGCCTTGGCTCACTGCGGCAGACTGAGAAGGGAACAGACACACCTTCCTGCCTGTCAGTTGTTACAAGGCAAAAGGGATGGGGAGTTGGGGGGATTCTCGGCAGTGAATTCAGCCAGCAGAGCCCACTTTGAATCTTGGCTCTGGCCAGACCAAAACACAGGAAAGATGAGATTGAAAGAAACACCTCTGTGGAAAGGTGCACTGGTGAGCACTGTCTGCTTGCTGGTCTGGAAACTGCACAAAGAAAAACTGCTTTTACGTCTCTCATAACCCCAACTCCTGAGAGAAAATCTCTGCCCCACTGGTGAATCTCTGGCCTGATTTTGATAACTGAAGCTGAAAAATTTTCTTTCTATATTACTATTATAGATTGACTTTTAACAATGGGGATTTATTGGTTTATAAGCCAACAGTTCTGAGGCTGTGAAAAGGTCCAAATCCCTTAAGGCATCATCAAGATAATACCTTCTTCCTAAAGACCGGTGGCCAGCGATCCTGGACTCCACTATCGCACAGCAAGGCACATGGTGGTGTCTGCTGATCTCTCCCTTCTCTTCTGGGTTTTGTTGCTTATATATGAGTTTATATGGCTAAGAGACTTCAAAATGAGTCAGGAGGTCATCCCAGAGGTAACGCTTACGTACATCTCAGTAGGATCTCATAGAATTCCAAAGTGGATATCACCCCAAATAGTGGGGCTCCTGAGGGCTCTGGAGACACCCAGGTCCTATGTCAGGGTGGATAGCTCCAGAGTTTGGTGCCTTGCCAGTGGGCCCTACTTTGGAGTTTGTGCTCCTGAGAGTGACAGAGTTGGACTCAACTATGTCTTCCCTGCACATGGCTCATCTGTCCCTTCTATTCAAACCTATACTTGGTGCTGGAGTTTGTAGGTGTACGTCCAGAGACTTGAGTCTTTGGGCTGTCCATGTGCCAGCTGGGCCCAGAACCTCGATGGAGCAGCAACTCCTACTCTACAGCTCATTGGACTCACCCAGGACAAATGGCGGGGAGATGATGATGGACAATGGCTCTCTCAGGGAATGGAGAGAGTCTGCAGCTGCAGGCAGGATAATCCCATCCATCTTCCCCATGGGATATAAGCCCCCTCTCAATTGGAGGTAGAGTGGACATCACCATCCCAGATTCCTCAGGATTGGGGGAAGAGCTATGGACTAGAGTGGACTTACTGGTATTCTACTATAGACATATTGTGACTCAAGCAATGGAAGAAATTACAACATTGATGTGGAGCCAATGGCCAACTGGAGGCTCTGGGGGCAGGGAGAGGGAAAAGCAGTTGTAATACAGGGGCTTTTTCAGGACTTGGGAATCATCCTGAGTGACGTTGCAACGACAGATATAGGCCATTTTATATCATCATATAGGATGCAGAACTGTGTGGGAGAGAATGTGGTCTACAATGGGAACTATGGTCCATGTTTAGTGGCAAAGCCCCAGGATGCGTTTATCAATTGCAATGAATGTGCCACACTAATGAAGGATGTTTATTTGGGAGGGTGTGGGAGGTGTGGGAGGTGGGGCGTATGCGAATCCCTATATTTTTTGTGTAACATTTATGTAATCTAAGGATCTTTAAAAAAAAAACCAATCTATTTGATGGTAGCTGCTTAAGCAGCTTTAGCAAACTAAAACAACATGCTCCATTTTTCACTTTTGGTACTCATTTCCCACTTTTATCCCATTTCTATTCTCCATTTTCTCTTTTTGTTTTGCTTGTTTTTTCTTTCTTATATCTATATTAAAGAGCTGACACCTCTGATAAGCAAAAAACAGAGACAATATTTCCACATGGAACTGAAACAGGAAATTAGTGAATAAGTCCTGAAAACATATGAAGTGAGAAAAGCCACACCTAAGAAATTATTCATTTTATTTGGTTTGTCATATTGTTTTAAAGGGAAGTTTGAAAGCAGTCTAAAAACTTTAGATGTATACTCATCTTAAAAATGCCTGAATATAACTGCAAATTAAAACAAGTTTAGCACTAAGAATGAAAAACAGAATTTTCAAGTTGTATATTCATTTAACATTTTAAAAATAATTTCTGTAATTTTCACAGATAATGTTTGGAAAATTGATAACAATTGATACAGTGCTATTATAAGAGAAACTGAGGAATGATGTGATAGATACATAAAACGTTGTCCTGAAAATATCTGGGGTGGGGTAGAACTGGAAGAGAATGGAACTATTCTTTACTGACATAACTACCTTTTACTGAGGCAAGGTGATGGCTATGGTGTTCCAGGTACTCTTCTGAGGCTCTAATTATCACATTTAATCCTCCCATCAACCTGATAAGGTTTAGTATTTGCTCTTTCCTATACTCAGAGGAGAAACCTGAGTCTCAGAGTGATTACGTAGCTTCCCCAAGAAGACTCTATTAACAAGAAGTGAAGGGAAGCAGATGTAGCTCAAGCGATTGAGCTCTGCCTACCACGAGAGGTCCTGGGTCCTGGGTTTGGTTCCTGGTGTCTCCTAGAGAAGACAAGCAAGACAGCGAGCTGGCACAATGGGTAAGCTAACACAACAAGATGACACAACAAGGAGACACAAAGAGGAAAGACAATGAGAGACACAACAAAGCAGTGGGATGAGGTGGCTCAAACTATTGAGTGCTTTTCTCCCACATGGGAGGTCCCAGGTTCAGTTCCCAGTGCCTCCTAAAGAGATGACTAGAAGACGAGCAGACACAGAGAACACACAGCAAATGGACAAAGAGAGCAGACAGCAAGCACAAAACAATGGGGGCGGGGGATAAATAAATAAAATAAATCTTTAAAAACAAAACAAAAAAATGAGAAGTGAAAACATGACTCAAAAGAGATCTTTCTGATGACAAAACACAAGTGTTTTCTACCAGGCTAGACCATAGTACTAAAGGAAGAGAACATACAGAGGCTATATTCAAGTCAAGAAAAAAGGAGAACTTCAGGAGATGGAATATTCAGCCTCATAAGACAGAGTTTCTTGCTGGTGATGATGTTTTGAGGCTACACAACTCCTTGCTAAAGAGTGCCGAAATGTGTGGTACAGTGTAAATGATGTATATGTCTGTGTGTGAATGTATTTGTATATATAAGAATGAGATTTATGGGGGGGGGGGGGGGGGG
>JAQZBX010008037.1:7843-22893 GCA_029593785.1 Cabassous unicinctus | reverse complement strand
ATAAATGAGGTTGCCTCATTAATATCTATTTTTTCCCTTCAGATAAAATATGCCAACTACAGCTAGACATTTTTACTTATCCTACATATTACTTAAACAGTTTGTTAAAGAGGTAGTATTAATGTCACATAAAAATGAATTTTTAATTAGAAAACTACCCACAACTCTGAAATATTGTGAATTTGATCATATTGCTATTGTGATCATTTTTATATTTAAACTGAACAATATAAATTATTGGGCTGAAACTTGGTATGTAAACTAATCCACAGGCTTTAATAGTCTAACCATGGTAAAAAACAAACAGACCAAAAAAAACCACAAAAAAACACAGTATATACAACAAATTAATTTTAAACATTTTACCAATCCTCCTGGACTCTGACCAGTTCAGAAAAGAAGGCAAGAAGGAAAGGTAGCAGGTGATGTCAGGAAGCTGTGACTAAGGCCTGTATAGTAGAAATCTGACAGGATTTTATAGATCAAGGTCCAAAATATGCACATCTAACATTTCCAGACATTCAAAAGTCTCTACAACTGTCTAGTTCTATTTCCGTTTGCAACACTGTGGAATGGAAAAGGTAATGAGGCTTGAATTGAGACTCGGGCTCTGGTTCTGTCTTCTATTAGCCAAGAGGCCTCAAGCAGATAACCAGGCCTCACTGCAACTCTGGTTCCTCACTGTGTGGTTACGAAGTTTGAAAGAATGCGTGCTCCAAAAAACTGTAAAGTGTCACTACACGTAAGGTAATTAATACAATTGAGAAGTAGAAAGAATGATACAAAAACATCTTTTGCTTCATTTATATATTTATTTAGGAACTAGATAAATTAGATATTTAGACAATTTTAAAACCTAACGGAGGTATACAAAAATGTATACAAAAATATATAAAAGAATCTGAAATTGCAAAAATTAAAAATCCATAAATAGGATTTGGAGACTTCGCTGATCTTTTACTAAGTTATTAATTGACATTACAGTTATAAAACCATAAAGAAAGAAATGCATTTACCACATAACCAACCACAAAACAGTTTTTACAGATCACAAGTTAACACCACAATGTGAACTAATGGAAATATTTCATGCTAAGTATTCTTAATGTAAAAATGTGGACTCCAGGAAGCTGACAGGTCACAAAGGCTGGCTGTAGGAAGTGATGGCTAGGGTGCACCTGTCACCAGGGATGGCAGATGTGAGAAGGGAGTGGGTGTCCTGGCTTCTTCCTGCATGTTGAGCAGAGTCCTGGGGCTCTTAGGGTTCTCTCAGCTAGGGGGATGGAAGATAGAGGACTTCTCAGCAGCTCTAGATCATGGAAGAAGGAGTGCTAAGTCGATTCAAACTCTGGGACCCAGTGTAGCCCAATACTTTAGAAGAACTGGAAGTGATAAAGGAAAGTTGAGTGGAGGTTTAGACCAAAAAATGAAGAAGACCTTCTGATTTTTAACTGGTTTATGCCAAAAGTATTTCTTCACTGCTTGGCGACTCTTAGTAGGTTTGTGCTGAAGAGTAAAATTTGAATAGGGATTACTTTTTAAACCCATGTTGAAATCTACATTTCTGAAGGAACTTGCCCAAAAAGAAGACTTCTACAAGCAGATAAATGATGAAGAATGAATGCTAGCTCAGTGGAGACTTCCCAACTTAGAGGAAATTGAGGAACAATAGGGTCCTTGAACCTGATTAGTAGCTACTTTAAAAGCCACCAAACTGTAATTGTTATACTACATTTGCTTAAACTCTTTGTTAAATGTAAGGGCCTCACAGCACTTTTTAAAGGATTACTGCCAAGCAAGATTAAATTATAAGTAGTAACTATTATGTTCAGGGTAAAACAGTCTCCAGATTTCTAACACTTAGATCAAGAAAGAAATATTTTGTGGTTATTATGTGTAAGGTGAGCTGCTACTTGTCAAAAGCCCATTCTGCTACAATTTCTTTTTTATGTCAAATATCTTTTGGACCCAAGAGAAGTATATTCCAATTACTACTCTATGGAAAAAAAAAAAACCACAAATAAAATGGAGACGATTCCTTAAAAGAGTAGATGCCAATGAAAGAAAAAATTTCTGTTCATTATTTAAAATATTATATTACAGAAAATATGGCATAATCATTTAAAGATGAGTGATGAAAAGTATTGTCAAATGCCCAAATAACTGGGGCACTTTAGTGTTTCTTCGAGTGGCATAGAGGAAATGTCTGATTTCTAGCCTGTATATCTTTACTAAAACTGAATGTACCAAACCGCAGGAAAAGATGAGCAGAGGCAATAGACACAAAACATGATTACTTTTCTCCACTTGCTACAACCATCATCTTTTCTGACTTGCTATGATTGAAGAAAGCTGATGCCCATTTTTTGCCCTCACACTGACCTCAATTTGAGTTCCCAAACTGTCAACTGTGCTAGTGCGTTTTGCACTTCTACTTCCTGGTTGTTCTCTTTCATGTTGATGAGAAATCCTGAAGCACGGGTGGAGGGCTTAAAGGAGGAGAGGGACAGTGAGAGTAGGCAACATGATATCAAGGCTATCAGCACTGCAAGAGCAGTGTACATCAATTTTAGAATCTGTGGGTGGTGACAGGCAACACACACAAACAGACCAAGGTCAAATGGATACCAGATGTTCAAGTCCATTGAAGGAAAAGGGGAGGCTTCTATCAGGGCAAGCAACCTTGAGAGAAGTATAAACATACTACCATGAAAAGGCTGATGTTTTACACATTTGTTAGCCAGTGGAAAGGATCTTTAATAAAATAATTAATGCTCCCACTAGAATTTTATGTCAGTTGTCAAGTAATTTATAGCCAATAATTATATAACATTTTTAAAGTGCACTTTGCATGTTTAAGAGGACAGTAAACTTTACTTGGGCCTCATTCCTAAACTATCTGTGGGAAACAAAATGGATGAGTTGGAATCATCACTAACTGGATATTATATTTGCTAAAAAAATCTCTGGGCAGCAACCAACTGCAGGGGCTGATGGGAGGAGGAAGTTTCCCATCCAGACATATAAACTTATAAGCATATTAATCCATATGCAAAAGAGTGTAAACAAGAAGTAATCAAATAAAGCTATAATAGTGAAAGGACCTAATGGAAATCCTAATTTATAAATTTATATGCCATATATTATTAAAAGTTTCACTGAATTGGCTTGTTAATTAAAGGCACTATTTTATTACTAAACTATTTGAACTATAATACAGTAATGCAAATATATTTTCTATAAATTAATTTTCATATTTATGAAAAAGATTTGTAAAACATCTATGCAAATATACCCAAATAGATGCTTGGTAATGCATCTTCCTATACTAAGTGATCAATGCACTATTATTTTTTTCCTTTTAACTTCTGGGCTCTTTCTAGAGGAACAAAATGCCATTGGATTGATTTTTAAAAATCAAAGGTACTTAAATATTGTGGATATAGTTTTTCTCTTCCCAATGCATTCAGACATGCCTTCCTGCCCCCACATCCACAGGCATAACCCAAAGGCAAGAGGCTGTATATGTGTTTTCAGGGGTGCATAAATGTGTGCTGTGTCATAATGTGGAGGTAGATGTATCTATTACAACTTGATTTTCCTTGGAGCTTGCCTGTACACAGAGAAGATGTTATTCTCTTGATAATTACTTATTTTTATTTCATAAAGGTTAAATGGGCATTTCTAGGCTCTGAATCAGATGTTTCAGTTTTTTAGCTTTGTTTGAGAGGGTTAACTCTTCTGAGAAGAGAATAACTCAGATGTTGACAAGATTGAGTTTCTGGGCCTTCAAAACTGGATGTTAAGCCATGGACTAGAGAGAATTGACCCAGATAATGCTGTACTGTTAAGTATCTCTGCAGACAGCTAGCTGGTCTTTCCACATAAAATTTCAACATTTATAAAATTGCTTATTTTAAGAACTGATATTTGACTGTTTCTAGTAGGTTCATTCTATCTTTATATTCCATTGCAATTATAATGTCATCTTTCTATGTAGTTGTGCAACTGAGTAAGCAATATAACTAGATTTGAACTTGTTAGTATATATTTTAATTCTATGCTCATTTGTTCTTAGTAAAGAGGACTATATTTAACTACTTAGCCAAATACTAGCCCTTTCCAATAAGTAAGAAGGGAGATTTGCAGTCATCTTTCTCCCCTAATCATAAATCAGAGATAATTTAGGGACTGGGGTATAACATATTTCAGTGGTAATATCAATTCCTAACCCTGTTACCAGCAAAAACTGCAAAAGAAACTCCTAATCAAATTTCTAACATAATATCTTGGAGGATAGTGACCAAAAAAAAATCCATTTCTTGAATTAGAGTTATTGAGCATTCAGAATTTCCATTATAAAATACAAACAATCTGATTCCAAAATGTTAGTTTTAGATATGAAAAATGATATGGGACAAATGCCTTCATAAATAACCTCATGAAAGTAGTGTGTAATATTCATGTCATCTAAAACATTTGTTCTTATATAACTATCCAGTTGTTGGTGTCCATCCTAATTGTCACATGGAAGTCAATATAATTTTGTTTTCAATGTTACCATATTTAATCCCTAGAAAAGACTTCAGTAACAATGGGCAAGTAACTCAGAAAGATTGCCCATATTTGCAAAGACAATGAGTGATAAAGCAAGAACCCAAATCTAGGTTTTATTTGATGGGATGAGGTATGTGTGTGTGTTTGTGCCCATCACAGCGTCTATATCAAAGTATACATCTTATTTTTTTTCATAGAGAGTATTGGGCATGAATGAATACAAGGTAATATGAGCCAGAGTATCCAAGCTTTGAAAATGTTATGTAGAACAATGTAATATGAAATAGTAAGTGGTTCTGGGAAGATAGTAGCAATGGTGGTGTAGTCTTAGAATCTCTTGAAATCTCCCCATAAATACATACATAAATAGCAACTTTAACAGCAAAACCAAACCTGACATACAATGTCTAAAACAAAACTAAGTGACAAGCTATCCACATGAACAACAAACTAAAAGGTGGGTACAAACTAAGGACAGCTAAAAGACCCACGTATTATTAGCATCCATGTGAGAGGAAGCAGGGTGGAAAGGGGAAGGCAAAGAGAGGTCCTATGACTTTGAGAAAGGAGAACCTTAAAATTGACAACAGATTATTACTGGAAAGTGCAGCAAGTCAAACTGATAACAGCCAACACTGGGAAGGGGAAATCACAAATCTGAAGGTGCTAGAGCAGTCTGGGCCCTTTGAATACTTAAAGCTAATCAACAAAGCTCTTTTCACAGACAAAAACCCACACTGATGAGAAACTGCTTGGAGTATAATTCAAATTGAGGAGCACATGTCCACTATAAGACAAAGGAAAGAGAAAGTACAAATAAAAGTATGTGTGTGTGTGTGTCACGGGAACAGCCAGGAAATCTCAGAATATACAAGTCCATATTTTTGATACTTTGAGAAAAAAACAGAGAATGGGGTTCTAGGGCTATGAATTAGAAACAAGCTTAAAAAAAAAATCTATTCTGCAATTTCTGGTTCCAGACAAGATAAAGTAGATATATATTTTCTCTGTTCTTCCCTGTAAGTACACCTAAAAATCCTGGGTTTTATATACAAAACAAATATAAGAAGACTCTGAAAGGGTGAGAAAAGAGATACCAAAAATAAACAAAGAAGATCCACCATAAGTAATATAGGAGCCCCAGATGAGAAAATCAAAGCAATGGAACAGAACAAATATAACAACCTATAATTTAAGAAAACATAACTGAAATTAAAAAAGACTTTATGCTCAAAGTGCTCATGCATACTTACAAAAATCAACCCAGAATGGGAAACACTGAGATATATACTAGTAAATCTACAGAAATTAGAGGAAAAGAAAAAAATTCTTTTAGGCATCTTTGCAACAATTGCAAACTACACATTATTTTCAAGGGTCTATGAAATATTCACAAGAAAGGACACAATGGTCATAAAACAGGAGTCTATAGAACTGACTACAATAGATTTAAATTAGAACTCAAGAACCATAAAATATTTTAAAAATCCCCAAATATTTGGTAATTTAAAAACACACTTCTAAATAACCCGTTTCAAAGAATAAATCACAAAGAAAATAATGACAATAAAATACAACATATAAAAAAAATTGTGGGAATGTAACTAAAGCAGTGCTTTAAGAGAAATTATATCACCTTAATTTCCTTTTATTTTTATTTCAGTTTCTTCAGTATGTTTCCCCAGTGTCTTAAGCCTTAATTTCTTATACTAGGGAAAAACATATTTAAATTCAGTGACTTAAGTTTCCAATTCTAGAAACTAGAAATAAAGTATAAATTAAACCCACAGAAATAGGGAAAAGAATAATGATGAGATCAGAAAATTGATAAATAGAAATCAAGCAAGTAGAGAAAATCAACAAATCCAAAAGTTAATTATCCGAAAAGATTAATAAAATTCATAAACCTAGCAAGACTAAACCTTATTTGTTTATGATAAAACAACAACAAAATCCTTACCTTGGCCAATTTCGTAATTTTACCAAAACCAGGCTTCCAAGAGGGAGCTGTGAATAGACAATCTTAAATCCACTTTGATGAAGCTGAGACTCTTCAGGAAAGTCTTCTTCAGAAATAAAGCATCTATTAAATCTTGTGTCAGTGTTCATGAAGCAGTACCATGGTTCATTATGATCAATTTTAGCCGCATCCTCACTTGACAACAACCTCCATTTCAAACAACTTTCATTTTCACACTGAACCCACACTTTGTTTACATACATGTTGTTTTCCAGTGAAGAATCCATTGCAGAGTTACAGTATTCTACAAATATTTCACCCTCCAGTTTTTCTTTTATCATAAATGCATTTAATCTGGAAAATAAATAAGAAAGAAGAAAATAAAAGAATAAGGATTCAAGAGTATAAGGAGAGAAAATGCAAACCAAAATCAGAGAAATACCTATTAGATATTGTCTTTACCCACACCCTCTCTATACTATAGAAACATACATCCTGAACATGTTATGTTTCTACTTGTTCACCAACAAAGGAACAAAATAGAAGCATCAGTCACTCTGGGCATAAAATGCTCCAACATTCAAAATAAAAGTATGATGGAGCAGAAGAGAAGTTACCTAGCATTCCTATTAAGCTACTACATAGCACACATCTGGCGTCCAATATAGTTTTGCCATTATAACATGTGAGCCTTATTGAATGCCAACTATGTGCCAGGTAGGATCCTGGGTGCTTTATATAGTCTTCCCAACAAATTTACTATCCCCATGATTTTTTACAAAGAAAACTGAAGCTAAGAGAGGTAATCTGTTTAAGGTCTCAGAGATAGGAGATGGCAGAGTTGGGATTTAAATGCAAGCATTTGGGTTTTAAAACCTGTGCTATCACCCACTAGCCTGTAATACCTCTTGGATGTATATGCAGCATGACTTGATGATATTTTTCTTTTTCTAATTCCCAGGAAAATCAAAAGCAGCAAAATATTTCACATATGAAAATTTGCAGTATATTTTTAAAAATTAAAGGAATATTTTGTTTATATAGTTTTGCCCTTTATCCGCTATTAATTCAAGTGGTTTGAATGAAATATTTCCTCTGACCTTTATCACAAAATTTTTAAACATACAAAAAATTAGTCAGAATTGTAGGATAAAGCCCACAACATCCAACTTCAATAATAGTTAGGTGTGCACTAATAAAATAAATAATGTAACTAAAATACAAGTAAAATTATTAGCAGCTTCTTTGGCAATACAAAACCTATTTCTTAAAAAATATGACTTAGTAGAAACTACTAAGTGTAAGCACCATTTAAAGTAGCCCTAATTCCTGAGTTAATCATATATTTAGAAACTCAATTACTATGTGAGTATCATACTTACCAGGACCACTGCAAATTGCTTTAGGATGAAATTTACCAATATATTTCAATAGCCATAAAATATTCACAATTTTTGACCTATGAATCCCACTCATGAAAATTTACCCAAAGGAAATAAACTTAAAAAAGAACCAACCTATACATATATAAACCAAAAATATCCATTGTGGCATTGTTTCTCACATTGAAAAACTGGAAAAATCTATAAACAGGAAGAATCAAACCTAGCAGGAAAAAACTATAATATTTTGGTGATATTTAGGTGTTTTGGTTTTATTTTTCATTTTGTTTCTGTTCAGTATTTTCTTTATCAGGCCTGGAAATTTATAAGAAGCAAGTCTGCAATATGGACTGCCTCTAAGGAGAATATAGTTTTTCTCTACTGCCTCGGTCAGCAGACAGTAGAGTCGGAGTGGTTGAATCCAGAACCTGGCTCTGCCACTCACTAGTTGTACATCCTTGGGCAAGTCTTTTAGCTTTGCTGAGTCTTCACTTCTCATTTGGTGTACCTTCCTCGTGTGTGTGTGTGCGCTACAGCTATGTTCCTTTCTTTTTTCATTTCCAATCCTTAAATCTTGTCTTACTATAGACAAGTATAGAATTGAATACCAGCCGTGAGAGAAGACATCATTTTCTAATTTTAAAGAGAATGTTTCTAATGTTTCACTACTAAATTTAATGTTGTGTTCTCTTGTAGATTCCATTAGCAGGTTATTTACAAAAGAAGTCTTCCTTCAATTACCAATTTATTAAGTGATTTTTTTTCTTTAATCATTAAGTGGTATCTTACTGAATGCTTTTCTGAATATATTCAGATGAACATAAGATTATTATTTTTAAATATGTTAATTGGATATGTCATAATAATGATAAACCATATTTGCATTCTGGATAAACTCTACTTAGTTATGTGTTGTGGTTTTTTTTTCTTTAATATACATAGCTGTATTCAGTTTATTAATACTTATTTTAGATTTTTCATATATGTTTATAGATGAGATTGCCCTATTAACTTCATTTCCCCTTTTGGCTTTGTCTAGTTTTGATATCAAGATTATAATTGCCTCCTAAAATGAAATAAAAAAATATCCCCTCTTTCTAAAAATTTTGCCTGAGAGGAATTTTTTTGATATTTTCATAAATCTATGAATTTTAATAGATCTATCTCTTATTATGTTCCTCTTTTTTACTCTATTTTTTATGCCTTCTCTGTTTTTTCTTCATTTATCTTGCCAGGATTTTGGGTTTCTTTAAACTAGTGATGGTTTGAATCTCATCTATTTTCTGGAATTCTAATTAATAGCTTCACTTTTCTTTATTCCTTCCTTCTACTGTCTTTGGCTACTCTTTGTGACTCCTTATTTTTCTCATCTTGAGTTGATGCTTAGTTAATTTTAATTCACTTTCAGTCTTTTCTAATACATGCATTTGAAGCTATACACTTCCCTCTACCAATCAATTGCAAATATTTGACACAAGTTATTTACTGTTTTATTTCAGAAGGTAGGAGGATTTGAATTTTGTTGTTGTTGTTGTTGTTACTGATTTTTAATATAATAGGACTTTAGTTAGAGACAGTGAGCTATTTTACTGGGTTTTTTTTCTTGATTTATTTTGTGGCCTTGTTTACAGCACTTGTAAATGTTACATGTGTATTCTCTAATATTCTCTAATGTGTTTATTCCCTAATTATTGGGTGCAAGTGTCTACATTTAACCATTATGCCAAACTTTATACCACCTTTAAAAACTAAGGTTTTTAAAAAAATATTTATTCAGTGTTTAAGATTAAAACTTACAAGATTTTGCTTGCACCTGATAATCAAAAAGAGAAAAGTTAAACATAAACTATCATCTGATGATAAAAGGCATATATGAAAAACCCACAGCCAACATCATACTCAATGGGGAAAATTTGAAAGCTTTCCCTCTAAGATAGGGAACAAGACAAGGATGCCCACTGTCACCATTGTTATTCAATGCTGTACTAGAAGTTCAAGCTAGGGCAATTAGACAAGAAAAAAAAATTTAAAGGAATCCAAATAGGAAAAGCAGAAGTAGAACTCTCACTGTTTGCGGATGACATGATCCTGTACTTAGAAAATCCTGAAGCATCCACGACAAAGCTACTTGAGCTAATAAATGAGTTCAGCAAAGTGGCAGGATACAAAAGCAACACGCAAAAGTCAGTAATGTTTTTGTACACTAGTACTGAACAATCTGAGGAGCAAATCAGGGGGAAAATTCCATTTTCAATAGCAACAAAAAGACTCAAATACCTAGGAGTTAATTTAACCAAAGAAGTACAGGACCTATATGCAGAAAACTACAAAACAATGCTTAAAGAAATTTTAAAAGATGTAAACAAATGGAAAGGCATTCTGTGTTCATAGATTGGAAGAATAAATATTGTGAAGATGTCAATCTTACCCAAACTGATTTATAGATTCAATGCAATACCAATCAAAATCCCAACAGCTTACTTTACAGAATTAGAGAAGGCAATTACCAAATTCATCTGGAAGGGTAAGTGCACCCAAATAGCCAAAAGCATTCAGAAAAGAAGAGCGATGTGGGAGGAATTTCACTGCCTGACCTTGAAACATATTACAAAGCTACAGTGGTCAAAACAGCATGGTACTGGCATAAAGATAGACATGTCGATCAGTGGAATAGAATTGAGAACCCAGAAATAAACCCTCACATATGCAGTCAACTGGTTTTTGACAAATCTACCAAGTCCATGCTAATGGAAAAAAACAATCTCTTCAACAAATGGTGTTGGGAGAACTGGATATCTATAACCAAAAGAAAGAAGACCCCTATCTCACCCCCTACACAAGAATCAACTCAAAATGGATCAAAGATCTAAATATAAAAGCCAGGACCATAAAACTACTAGAAGAACATGTAGGGAAACATCTTCAAGATCTTGTAGTAGGTGGTGGTTCTGGGATCTTACACCCAAAGCACATGCAACAAAAGGAAAAAATAGATAAATGGGACCTCCTCAAAATTCAACACTTTTGCACCTCACAGGACTTTGTCAAAAGGGTGAAAAGGCAGCCAACTCAATGGGAAAAAATATTTGGAAATCACATATCTGATAAGGGTTTAATATCCAGGATATATAAAGAGATGTTACAACTCAACAATAAAAAGGCAAACGACCCCATTTAAAAAAATGGGCAAAAGACTTGAATAGACATTTCTCCAAAGAAGAAATACAAATGGGAAAAAAAACACATGAAGAAAATGCTCAACATCATTCATGATTAGGGAAAAGCAAATCATGTTGTTTCAGATCTGGTCTCCTCATTGAAAATACCTTTCCTTTTAACTTTTTACGTTTTTGGTCTTGGCCTTCTGTAAATAGCATATAGCTGGGATTTGCACTTTTATCTAATATATCATCTTTTAACTGCTAAGTGTGGACTATTTAATTTTATTTTGACAATGATTGTGATGGTTAGACTAACATGTCAACTTAGCCAGGTAATAGCACCCAGTTGTTTGGTCAAACAAGCACTGAGCTAATTGTAATACAAGGGCATTTCATGGACTTTAATAATCAGTGAGTTGATTGCATCTATGGCAGATTACATCTACAATCAACTGCGAAGAATGCCATCAGAAATGATTGACGTCTCATC
Organism: Cabassous unicinctus; assembly: GCA_029593785.1. Taxonomy (NCBI): domain Eukaryota; kingdom Metazoa; phylum Chordata; class Mammalia; order Cingulata; family Chlamyphoridae; genus Cabassous; species Cabassous unicinctus. The sequence continues at coordinate 11,343 of JAQZBX010008037.1, read as the reverse complement.
CAATCAATTGAAGGTCTTAAAAGAAGTGATTTCAGAATTCAGAGAGAGAATTTCCATCTCTACTTCAGACAGCCTATATCTCCTGGGAAACTCATAGAAGACCTTCACTGGAGTCCCTGACTTGCAGCCTGCCCTTTAGAATTTGGCCTTGTGCATCCCCATGGTTGCATGAGACAATTTTACAAAATCTCATACTTTGTACAGATATCTCCTGTCGGTTCTGTTTCCCTAGAGAACCCTGACTAATACAGTGATATATTTAGATTTTATTTGTGCCTTCTATTACTATGCTGTTTCTTTGCTGCTTCTTTTCTCCTTAGCTATCTTATATTGGATAAGTGAATTTTCTTTCTTCCCTCTACTGGAAGATTACATGGTATCTCTATTATTTTAATGGTTACCCTAATACTATCCTTAATACTTGATTAAACAAGGTCTAAATCAATAAATATTTCTATCTATATATAAAATAACTGAGAATGCCTCAACTCTGATGACCCTGTCATTTCTTTCCAGCATAATAGTTCTATATCGCTTTTATACCTCAAAATTGGTTATTATCATTCGTGTTTTCTATAATCAATGTCCATTTAGACTTTTCCATGTATTTTCCAGTTTCTTTGCCTACCATTACTTATTACAGCTCATTTCTCTTTTAATTTTAATTCCATCTTACCAGATATATCCTTAGTTCTTTCAGCAGTGGTATGTGAATGGTAAACTCTCTTCATCTTAGTCATAAAATATCTTTTTTTCTTTGCCTGTTTTTTTCAATGATAACTTAACTGGGTATAGAATTTTGGGTTAGCATCTTATTCATTTTCAGGATATTGAAACCACAGTTCCAAGATGTTTTGTTTCTTTCCTTTTGCTTTTAAGATATACTCTTTTATCTTCGTGTTTTACAGTTTCACTGAAATGCATATTCATTTATTCTATTTAAGACTTGCTGTGTTTCCTGAATCTGCATGTGCATGTGTTTTTCATCAGTTATAAAAAATTATCAGCCATTATCTCTTCTAATATTGTCATTTTTCTCTCTATTCTTCTCCCCTGGAACACCTCTTAAATATAAGTTGGCCTTTTGATTTTATATTCTAATCTCTTTAAAATCATTTTCATATAATACCAAAATTGTTGCCTTATGCTAAATTTATGGTAATTTCCTCAGTACTTCTCCCCTCAGTTATGTTTAATCATTGTTGAGTTTATAATTTCAAAGACCTTTTTAATAAAGCAGTTTTACTGATATATAGTCACAGATCATCCAATCCATCCAAAGTGTACAATCAGTGGTTTTAGTATAATCACAGAGTTCTGATTCATCGCCACAATAAATCTTAGAATATTTTCACTACTCCAAAAAGAAAAACCCCATACCTCTTTGCAGTCACCTCTCAATCTCTCTATTCTTCCCCAGCCCTACAAAAGACTTTATATATAGAATTTTAATTTTATTCTTTTTTTCAAATATATCTTTTTACATAGCATCTTATTCTTTTCATACGTATATATATATGTACACATACACACATATCTGTATAATAATTTTTAGGGATCTAATTCTGTTAGCTGTGTCTGCTGAAACTTTCTCTGATAGATTACTTCCCTGTAGTATTTCTAACTTAGTAGTATGGATTCATCTTTAACCAGGTTTTGTCTGTTGCAATCCTTTGTGACTTGGAAAGAGGATGTATCCCTGCAGTATGGTTTAGCATTTACTTCTGTCACCTTCCCTAGGAGCATTGTTGTCCTGGGATCAATTTTTAGGTTAATTTTTTATGTAAGCAATTTCCTATTTCAAACTGATAATGTAATTAATATCCCAAGTTCTCTTGAAGTAATGGATTCTCAAAACCCATGTCAGGACAGATAAGTTTCTCTATAATTTCTTGTTCTGGTTTACAAAAAAAGTCCATTCTTTCTCTCTCATTGGGTTTAGCCCTTTGATGGGCTGGGCTATAAGCAGACATTTCAGTTCCAAATCCTCACCTCACTAGTGATCAAAACCCATCTGCTGTCATCGTGTGGCCTTTAAAACGCTTAAACTCTTAGATTATGAGCGCTATCAACTGCCTACCCTCATCTTGCATTCCCCCATTTCCAAAGGGGAGAATCAGCAGCAAATATTAACTCCTTCCGTCCTTCCCTCCTTCCCTCCTTCCCTCTCTTCCTTCCTTCCTTCCTTCCTTTGTTTCTGGCCCTTGGTGATTTCCCATTATTGTCTTAGTAAGCATGTGTGTTGTATTTTATCACTTTATATGTAGCAGGGACTGGAGTAAGGGTGTTCGTGTTATAGGATCTAATATATTGGCAGAACTTTTGTATGTAGAAATTGAATTGCCCATTCTGTATTATAGCTTATCTTTTTCAACAAATGATATGTTGTGAACATTTTTCCATTATATTAAATATTCTTCTACAATATGATCTTTAAAAGCAGCACAATTCTTAATTTCACAGATGTGCCAAAATTATGTTAATGAAAGCTTTTAGTTAGGGATTTAGATTATTTACAATTATTATTATACATAACACTGGATAAATAAACTTCAATCAGTCAGTCAGCCAACAAATATTTATTGAGTGTATATATGGGCTAGACACTCTGCTAGGCACTGACAATAGAGTTATAAAGAAGATAGATATGATCCCTGCTCTTATCTTTGTTCACAGTTTGTTGATTACATCTCTAAATACTCAAATGATAAATTCCTAGAAGTAAAATTGCTAACAGGTGTAAAAGTAGGCATTTTTTTATACATATTGTCACATCAAAATATTTATTTTAGTCTATAGAAAAGAAAGTGGCAAGAGAAGGAAAGGAAAAGAATGAAAAAGTGGCTTGGTTTAATATTCATTCTTTGGAAAAGTAATCATGGTAATTTCCTTACAATGAAATACACTGCTGGGATTAGCATATCCATAAAGCATTATCAGATTAGCAAATGACTTCAAGATAAGTAAAACACACAGATCAATCTAGAAAAAATTATAGTGTTTTTCCAATGGTTCTCAGTGCTGGATGCTCATAAGAATCAAATATGAAGCATTTTTTAAAATGCAGAGGTTTTAGAATCTTTCCAGATGTACTGAATAAGGATATTTGTGACTAATGTCAAGTCTTAGCATTTTTAAAATATCCTCACAGGTGATTTTGATATGGACCCAGGGTACTTCAGCTAGAGTCTAAAAAACAGAATGGGCATCAATGTGTTTTGAAAAATTTTAAATTTTTCTTTTTTATTCTTTTTTTTTAATAGAAAAAATGTCAATTTAACTATGATAAAAATTCCTTATTCATATTTAATTAGGAAAGATTGTTAAATGTTCAGTAAAATTTATATAGAGAATTTTAATGAGTCCCTGGAGAAAGAATCTGAGTGATTAAAAAAAAACACATCTAATGCATTCATGACAGACCAAGACAAATCCAAAAATCTATGAAAGAACTCTTTTCCAGGTGATATAGTAAGTAACGAAAAAAGAAAAAAAAAAAA